>JANIPN010141023.1:0-49692 GCA_027478595.1 Erythroxylum anguifugum
AAATTTCTTATATATATATTTATATATAAGATTTTAATATAGAATATCGATAGTATTAACGAAAATATTATTAAAGAATATAAAACTAATAACTATACGTTCGATTTTTTAATCTATAAATATAAATTATAGTAAAGAAATACTTACGAGCGAATTTAAATATATAACTATAAATTTCGCTATCGTATTCGCGTATCTATATATCTATATATATAACTATTTAGATACGTATCGACGCTATAGATAGAAAGAAGAGATATTATTTTAGTCGATACGCTCTCTTCGATCTATTGTCGATATCGACTATAGTAAAAATATAGATAGTAATAGTTATATTAATATTATTAATATTATTTTTGCTATAGAGTCGTAATAGATAAAAATTTATATCTATCTCTATCCGTAATTACGTAAATACTTTAGGGTAGTGCTCTATTTATATTGTAATATTTATATAAATCTATATCTATAGATTTTTAAATTAAACTAGAAAAAAATAGATAGCTATATAGATAGATATAAGTATCTATAATTACTATCTATCGAGATCTAGCTAATCGCTATCTATAGGATTACCGATCACGCCCTAAATTTGCCGCTTTCTGTGAGAAAATCCTTAACCCCTTAAAGCGACGGACTTAGTGGCTGAATCACGGGTGCTCTAGGGAGCTAGCCCACCCGAGAGATCCCCCTAAATATTTCCGCTTCGGTGTTAGATAATTTCTCATAGAAAGCGGCAGCTTTGGGTGGCATGGGGCCTTGCAGACACAAATATTTTATCCGTTGCGGCTCCACCTTGCCTATAAAATTTTTTTCTATTAATATTTAATAATGTGTCAGGGGCCGCATACCTATATATATGGAGATTAGCTGTGTTCGAGCGATGCCTGAACACTCTTGTGGCTTAGCTTTTTACTCTGCGCATATCCTCCGCGGGCATGGCTCTCACAATTTTCTGGACATCCCGAGCAAAAGCGGCAGAGACTTTTGCGCTAGTGTCTTGCCGTCAATATTGTTATATGACAGTCTAACTAGAGTACCAGCCTAGTCCAAAAGCAAACAACCAACGCGATCTACAAGCGGGACCGGGAAAAAGGAGGCCGCTGAGAAAGGCTGTAGCTAGTCAGGCTTTATCACTAATATAGCAATGGCTACCCCACAACCTTCACGCGTCCAAAACAGACAGCTTCTTCTCCCCAGAAGCGACATCAGGAGCAGCAATGTTATGGTCGCGGAAAGAAGGAGCGCAAGGCGGCGCGCAGGTACAAAGCTATGCACACCCGGAGATCGCAAGCAAGTACGGCACTTTAGAAGGCCGACACATGTATGGCGAGCAGCCCTCTGGCCTTCCCGGGGCCCTTCTGTTCCAGCTCCGCGGCTCGATCCGATGGCATATCCTGGTCATTACGGTGTACGCCCTGGCTTGCATCGGGGTGCTCGGTTTCGTGATGTCGCGTCCGTCATTGTCGTCCACAGAGCGCGTGCTACCGTCGGGCGGTATGCGGGTCGATCCGTTCTACTCCGGCCTGCTGCTGTCGGTACTGCTCACGCCGGCGGCCATTTCAATCCGAACGATCGCGACGGAACTCGCGCTACTGCATCCATTCGCGGTCGCCGCGGCCCGGCCTGTCGCCGTAGCGGACCTCGACTTGATGACGGAGGGCGGCATCCACGCAGCTTTGCGCCTGTTCAAGTACGATCGTCTCAAAGCCAGCGTGCAGACGGCCATCATCGTCATTGGCGCCGTGCTTGTTCCCATTGGCACCTTGCTTGTCACAACCGGCGCTTTCTCGCCGCAGATCCGAGGTCTGGCTGTCGCTGGTGTACCGGGCACGAATACCGGAGCGGCTGTTATGGGGGATGAAATGCTGCTTACGCCCGGTGAGACATTCAAGGATTTCAACGAGTTTCTTGGGCCAAACGATCAGCTTGGAGACTATTTTCTGAGCACTGCGCGGGAGATTTTCGCGGGCCGGCTCATCCAGAGCGGTGGGATCCTAGCGCCTACTGCTCCTGAGGTTGGGCCTTTGTCTACTACAAACATTACGTTCATAGACGGTGTTCGATACGGGGGAATCGTCACGTATTCCTGGAGCTCCAATTGCTTTTATACGGACGACCCAAGTATAGACCGGCTTAACACTGGCAGTAGCACCCTGATCTTCAACCTTACGCTGTCGAATGGTGCGAGTATTGGGCCATTGTCGATGAACGATTCGTCGGCAGCTGGGATTCTGCTGAAGAACGCACAGTTGAAAAACGGCACCTTTCTGACGTACTTTATCGCTTACGGGCGAAACGACGCTGCAGTGAACTTCGATACGGTATCGAGTGCACATCCTCTCTGGACCCAAGACGGAACCTGGATCATGCGGATGGCCTGTGAACCCGAGTTCAAATGGAAGGCAAGTATTCTATAGAACCACCACAAAGGCTACTCCGCTGACTCCCCGCAGGTGAGCAGCTGCACATGGCAGAACTCGACCCAGACGA
Organism: Erythroxylum anguifugum; assembly: GCA_027478595.1. Taxonomy (NCBI): domain Eukaryota; kingdom Viridiplantae; phylum Streptophyta; class Magnoliopsida; order Malpighiales; family Erythroxylaceae; genus Erythroxylum; species Erythroxylum anguifugum. The sequence continues at coordinate 2,494 of JANIPN010141023.1, forward strand.
TGACTGAGTGCTTGGATGACCCTGACTCCGAAGTCCCGAACATGGACTACGACGGCCTCAACACATTGCACTGGTACATGAAGATCCTACCCCGTTCTCTGCATGCCATGAACTACTTTTTCGGCGGCGATCCGTTGTCGGTAGCGATGAGCTATGTATGGGATCAGTCCCAGCAGAGTCCTCAGATGGGGCGATTGCGCGCCCGCATCCCCGTTCTTAGGGACATCGACAATATCTACGGTGTGATAGCGCAGAGCGTTGCCTCCTCCGTGTCCTCGGGTTACTATGGCACAGCAGAAGTGCCGACATACAACCAGCCGCCGCAGCCGGTGTATATTGTGCGCACCTACATCATGGCCATCCTGGTAGTTCTACTGGTCCTGTGTCCCGTCCTCGCTGTCGCGGTCATCATCACCAATCTCAGCCGCCACATCCCGCTGCGTAAAGTTACGCTCTTGACAGGCGCCAATGCGACGCGTGGCCCGAATTGGGATTACTGTCTCACTGGTGGCTCGGTCATGTCGGATCAAGACCTTAGAAAGCGCTACGAGGATCTAAAGGTCATGTATGGTGTTGACGCAGAGATGCCGGATCATGTGGGCTTCGCGGAAGTTACGCAGCCAGTGAGAGATGAGGAGGTGTACTTGTGAGAAGAGGTTGTTAACGAGTTAGATCTTGCATACATCGTGGTGTGAGATAGTACTAAATTATTATTTTTTAGGCCACCCGCTGACTCAGTGGCTGGCCTGACTCATCCGTCGCTCAAGACTCATACCGAATACTGGCCTACATGGCTACATCTATAGTCGGGGCACTTGATTTAAAGCTCTCTAGCTGTGCGTTGATACATAAAGTCACAAACAGTGCCAATGGACGAAGAGACTCTAATTCAGGACGAGCTTGAGCGCCTCGCTCGTGCCCATCTTATCGCCGAGCAGGCGCCCGTCGATGCCGAGACATTCGAGTCGGTAGAAGTCAGCCCGGATATTGCGGACACTCTTAAAGAAGCTCTCAACTCTAATATGACGGGTTCGTCACAAGATATGACGGCCATTGTATCAGTTCCGGCCTCTACGCCTGTCCCTGCAGAGTGGCTATTTCGACTTGATCATCCCGTTGCGACACCGGCCGCTCTGGAGGATTGCCTTGCTTTGGATAGGAGAACCCTACAAAGCGTTTCGGCTTTGAAATCAGCCGGCGACGAGCAAAGTGCCGCAGTAGTTGATTTTGTATTCATAACGCAGGAAGTGAAGGTGCAAATCGAGGGGCTAGTGAGGAACGAAGCACTGAAGATATCACCGCTTTTTGTGAAGGTTACTAAGGCTGAGTCTATAGCATAGGATGTAATGAGATTCTTGAACTAGACAAAATATGGCCTCTGCGGTGTTTCACTCATCTTAATGTCTATTGCTACGCTAAGCTAGGTATCTTAGCCAGATATACACGCCACCGCCTGTTCCAACCCTAAAGTAACGGAGCAAAGTGCACTCATGTCTACAACATCAGCTTTAGAGAAAATTCAGATAAGGCGAATTTGAGTGGAGTTTAAGAATGAATGTCAAACCCCTAGACTCTAAGAGATTCAACACCATATAGGTCACAACTAAGTCCTAGCTATCTTAGTGATGAATAGAACTACATGTATCTCTAATGTAGCTACTTTTCTTAACTAGATATTATTCTCTCGCAGACCCCTTTGAAAGCTTTCTAAAGGTATTTGACAGGAGTAACGTAGAACTCAGACCGGAGAGGTGCCAAGATTCTAAGTATTCCTCATCAGAAGAAGTACAGTAGATTTTTGTCCTCCAAAGCTTACATAGTGTGTATGTCTCAATATTGTCCACTGTAAAGTCTCCATCTAGCTATTATAATACCTAGTTACCTCCAAAGCTGAGTTGAGAGCCGTGATAGCGCGTGTCTGAGCTCCATGGGTGTGCAATAGAGGCGGGTGTTTGGCTTAGGCTTGATCTTTCAGATGCCCCAAGATTGGTCCAGGCTACACCGGGGTAGTTATAGTCGAGCATATTCATGAATATGACTATGCCCAACTTTATACTCGAGTATGGTGTTATCGTCATTACCATGGGCTACACAAAATGCAGGGCTGGATAAGGACTCTAGTCTGCTCCCACTTTCTATAGGTGACTTTGCGAGCTTGGGCGAATCTTCTTACCATATGGGCTCAACTAGACATAGGTAAACATACGCGCTAAGTGTTTGTGAAATGTTTAAGAGATGTTGAATCAAGCTATAGACTCAATCGGATGTAGTTTGAGGGTATCAGACTCTCAAGAGCTCTCTCTGTAAACCCGAAAGAATACGCTAGAACTATTTAGAAGTCAGATTTTGGGTCAGACGGTTTCTACCACCCACGATATTGTGCACAATTTGCCGCCCGTAGCTTTTGCTAGCTACACTAGTAACACGTACACCGATCCCATATACAGATTTGGCGAGCTGCTGTTGGAAAATGCCCATCACTAGAGCGTTCACATATTCATCATGCTCCCAATCCTGATGGGGCTGGACGGAGCTCTTCTGGAGTATCTTCTTGATGTTTCCAATCACCCAATTTAAATGCCTCCAAATCCTTAAGTTTCGCGTAGATGCGACTGATTGTTGGCATTTTGGTCATTTCTACATTGTATCGGATTGCATTCTCCACAGCAGGCGCTAGAACGATATCTGCAAGGGTGAGCTCGTCACCGTAGGCATACTGCCCTGCGAGAGGTGCGGCCTGCTCTTCGAACGAGGCCAGACCTGCGGCCATAATATCTCTCGCCCAGACTGTAGCATCTCCGCCTAGCTGGCCCACACGCTTCAATATCCTCAAGTTTTTTGGTGGTTGTATATCGCAGGCAATGATGTTGACCAAATTGCGGACATGTGCACGGCCCATCCGGTCTTCCTTTCGAGGCAGTAGGGGGTTTTGGGTTGGAAATAGTTCCTCGAATAGCTCGAAAATGGCAACAGATTGTCTAAAATGACTGACTAGCGGCGTGCCACTCGTGTCCCACCTGGTGATTGTCAAAGTTGGAACAGAAAGCGATGGGTTAATCCGCCGATAATCGTCGGACAGTTGTTCGTCTCTTAATAGGTGAGTGTATGTGTATGTCAATGGAATTCCTTTAATAATTGCTGCAGTCCTAACAGGAGCCGAGCATGTCGATCGAAAATAAGTATGTAGGTGAAAAGTGATATCATCCATTACGTATTATGGGTAGTTTGTCGCCAATCGCGAAATTGATTGTAAGTGAAGGGGCTGATTTGGGCGCGCGTTTGGTTCTACGAACACCTCTAGCGGTTAAAGGGGCAAATTTTTACTTGACATCCGCCTCGGCGGATTAAACTTTTCGTTCTTCACATCTTCAAATATTGATCATTAGCGAAAAGAAAATTAGAGATGGTGTATGAGTGACGCGCTGTCCTCCGATGAGTTTGGCGTGGCACTAATGGATTATTCGCTCGAGTCTATCGAGTTTGAAAGGCTACAGGTTGCAGGGTCTCTTCCAGAGGCTGGTGACGAGGGCTAATTCGAGGGTGGACGTCTGAATTTCTCGACATGTGGCTCTCCAGCAAGTATATGAGAGTATGGTACTTTTACTCTACCGCTAGCTTGATAGAGATCACGGTGCTAGATCAGTATTTTGTGAAATCATCAAGATACATATTTTGCCTTTAAGCCTATGAACTCGCAAACCAACTGGCTGCATCCATTCCAACCATCGTTGTATTGATTTATTGAGTCCCGCCGAGGATTTGTTCTTGCGGCATGGGAAGGCCGTAACTTTTTAACCAAGGGTTCACGAAGCCGCCGTACTGACTGATCTCGACCTTCTCCAACGATTCGAGTACATCTGTTTCTACCTTAACCCTCCGACCAGTCAAAGGGTCCCAAAGCCAACCTAGTTGTATCCATCTCCATTGTAAATACACTCGCAATTCTTTATCACTTGGTATCACGTGCATCCATTCTGGGTCTGCTGTGTCCTGAACTTCTCCACCGTTCGGGGCCTTGTTCGCTTGAGACTCACTAAGACGACCACGCAGTGAATCACGGCAAAATATTCGCCAGCTATCTAGGGCGTACGGCCCGATACCTGGAAGGTGAGCAATTTCCCATGCGTAACGTCTGTCTGCATCATGGAGGGGCTCCTCGTGTCGCGACACATCGGATCCGGCACCTGGGTGAGGATAGTGAAGGAGTCTGTAGCGACGGTTTTTGGTTGGTGGATTCCGAACCCAAGCCTTGGCAAAACCGACTAACGTCTCGGCCCGTCGATTTTGAAGCCCGAGATGTCGTATGAACGGGACTATGTCTTCGGGAGTAGCCGCCGACAACAACTCAGGCGACCCAAAAACTTCTATGAAAGATAGAAGAATCGGTACCGCAACGGCGCCCTTTGTCTGGTGGAGGAAAATCACGGCAGTGAGAAGGCAGAACGCATCGTCCACAAAGCGCTCTTGTATCAAACCAAAGGTTTCGGCTTCTCGACTTGGGAAGCGTAGACATGACGTTGCAGGGGAAGTAGTTGATGCGAAGAAGCGGGATGACTTTCGAGTCGCGCGGCGCCGGTGCGCACTGGAATAGATCCTGTTCTTCAGAGATGCGTTTCTTCTCGTCGAGGCTTCGACGTTGTCCGCTGGATTGTCGCCAATGTGATCATGATCGAACTTGACGATCTCAGACTCAGGGCCACTAGGATTTGATACTTGCTTGGATGTATCATTTTGAGTCGACACCGGGGTCTCCGATCCATTGTGCTGAATAGATAATCTGGTTTCGTTTGTACCCTGTGATGGTCCACATGCTTCACAGGTGTGTGATAGATGCTCTTGAGCACTAGGCGTTGTCGTGCTTCTCGGTTGTCCACTCGAGGGCTGATTAGGACCAACACCTTTCCACTTGTTCAAGGGCTGTCGATTTCTATTGCTGTGAGACGTGAAGTAGGCGGAGGCTCGTTTCGTAGATCTATTCTTTCCCAAGACCATCTCTGCGAGCTGTGATCTATTGTGTGGTTTTCCGTTGGAGACTTTCGAGTGGGTGTGTGATAGGGGTTCATCGTAACTTCTCTCACTTGGGTCTTTGGAAAAGTTTGATCACATGTAGAACAACACTCATAAGCGAGTGCCTAGCTCCGGGCCATCAGTGTCGTCGCTGCTTTTATGGATCTGGAGTGCAGGGTATCGCAAACTACAGCTTTGGTGACGGTGTGTGCTTCCACTTTGCACAAAGATACGGAGAACTCATGGGCACTGTCGCCACGAAAGAGAACGGAGAACGTGTAGTGGAGGTGCACCAATCCTTTGCAAATGGCCCAGACGTCTTTGTTCCGACCGCAGGCCTCCGCCCGTACGGGAACTGCAAATCCGGCGTGTGTGTTGCCCCCCTCGGCGCCCGCTAACAAAAATAGGGGGACTTCCGGGTTTGCGGGAGAGGGGCTCTGTTGCATGGAGCTTTAGTGATTCGTTTCCAACCACGCTCGAAAGCACTGGGCGATCAGGAACAGCTTAATCCGCCGCAGGACTACTACATACGGCGTGAGGCCCGTCCCTCCCCCCTCCCCTCCCCGCTTTTTCCTGTTTCTGCGTCATGGCGGGGGAGCACACCACCTCCTCCACCTCCACCTCGCCTTCCCCGCGCATGCTCTGCCCCTATGCTCCATCCGTCCAGAGCCGAACGCAGGGACCTTATGCTGAACTTGATTTCTTCAGACGACTCTCATACAACACGCACGCACGCACTCGATCTCTAAATGCCTCGTCCGAACTGGTGACCGGACTGTGCACGTGCCAATCTCCATCTACTCCCTCGTATCCTGAGCAATAGCCTTGAGCAGTACTACGCTTTGCCACTCGTCATCGCCATGACGAGCTCCACCTCTGACCAGGCAAAACAGGCGGACCGGAAACCCCAGTACGACCCAGACTTCACGGATAATGTCATCAACGCGGCCGGGCCCAAAACGAGCCCGCGCCTCCGGACGGTCATGGCTGCGTTGATCCGGCACATCCATGACTTTGCACGGGAGGTGGACCTGACCGCCGACGAATGGATGACGGCGGTGAACATGATCAATTGGGCGGGCAAGATGTCGAATGATCGCCGGAACGAAGGCCAATTGATGTGCGATGTGATCGGACTCGAGTCGTAAGTCGCACTGTCTCCTTCCCCTTGTATCACAGATCTCAGAGTGTTTAGGCTCGTGGATGAGATCACATATAAGCTCGCTGCCCAGGCAGCGGATACCGCTACAGCCACAGCGATTCTTGGCCCGTTCTGGAGAAAAGACGCACCGGAGCGTCAGAATGGTGAAAGCATTGTACACAATGTGCCTGATGCAGAGATATGCTTGATGCACGGTAAAGTTCTGGATGGAAAATCCGGTGCACCGGTGATCGGCGCTACACTCGACGTCTGGCAAGCGTCCACAAACGGCCTCTACGAGCAACAGGATGAGAACCAAGTAGAACACAACCTCCGCGGTGTTTTCCGCACTGATTCCGAGGGAAAGTACCACTTCTACTGCGCCCGTCCAACATCCTACGGACTGCCAGAAGACGGTCCCAGCCGGCAGCTGCTGGAAATGTTGGACCGTCGCCACATGCGTCCAGCTCACATTCATCTGATGGTCCTACATGACAAGCACGTGCCCTTGGTAACTCAGATCTTCGATCGCAAAGACCCCTATCTCGAGGATGACGCCGTCTTTGCGGTCAAAGAGTCCCTCATTGTGGACTTTGCGCCTCGGAGTGGTGATCCAAAGGCGACTCTGGAACTAGAGTATGACATTAAGCTAGTCCCGCGAGAGCAAGCAGCGTAGCCTTTATGTAGTTCTAGAATACACTAGTCGTCGCGCAAGATCTGAGTAGGCGGAGAAGGAGTCGATCACATTATGGCCTAGGTGTGTAGCCGGTTTACATGTAGAGGGGGAAAAATACGTTCAGTCAGCGGGTTACCTCGCTCCCGGCCAGGCGGATCGGCAGCGCCGGCAGCCGGGAGGGCGGCGGAATCACTGATCCCATTCGGTCTTTTTGCGGGCAATGCTGGTAGCCTTTGTACTAGGTAGTAGCTACCTTGGGTACGGGGATGCACCCTGAGATCTACTCCAAGATCTTGTTGGCTTCCACATGACCCTCCGGCAACCGATATTTTGCTAATTGTACTGGGATCATTCCCGTGTATCCCACTTCCCCCTGAGCTGTCTGTAGACGCTTCATGATCTTGCCGACCATCTTCGCGATCCAACGATCATTCACGATGCCTTCGGCCATGACTTTTTTCATACTGTCCTTCATGCCTCGATTGAAGGAGTGCGCGAACTCGCGGAACGCCGAAGTTTCCTCATGGTCACCTACGTCGGATTCTTTCTCGAGCTCGACAACTTTTGTGGCTTTGACTAGTGCGGCGATGAAATTAAGAAGCTCCTGATCGAAGGTAGCCGGCAGGCGAGCGTGCACAGAGAGCTGGATGTTAGCCTCGTCTTTGCTTGTTTCGTCCACTGTTTCGTCTTGAAGTTGCTTAGGCGATTCTTTGACATCGCCGCCCTCTCGTGAGCTGGGTCCCTGTTGGTCCCTACTTGGTCTGGGCGGGAGAATGTGCTCATGGTGCGGAAGGAGAAAAGAAGGGATTGAGAACATCGCATCCGCACCACCCACTTGAACCACCTGTATTGGACGAAGCTCACCCTCGTGCAGTGTACGATATGCCATCAAGTCGGACAGGGCAAGGTAACATATCACATCATAGCTGGATAAGAATGGTACGGTAGCTTGGCCCCGGATATTGTCCAAGCTGACCACAAAATTCGCATCCGATAGCCATGAGGAAACGCGCTTCTGGAGCCGACGAAGCTCAGCATTATCGCTCGCATAATCCTTGAAGACCTGAGCTTCTAACTGTGCGGTGATCCATTTTCCTGAGCCAGCTGCGACGATGGTTTCAATCTTGATGGGATGGAAGTAGCTTAACGGATTGAGTAGCAGCCGGAGTAACATTGGTAGACGATGCAAGACCCTCTTTGTACGCGGAGAGGAGAGCTTTCGTAATGTAGTGACTCTTACGCTGTTATTTGGTGGGTGGGGAATCGAGGGTTCGGAGTGGAGCATGGTAGAGATAGCAGCGCGAACCTCATTCTCGGATTCCATCTTATCGTCTTGTTCCTCACAGAGCTCATACGCGGATTGCCGACATTGTCGAATACTGCTTGTCTTTTCGATCCATTTCACTGTATTTTCATAATGCTGTGTTGCCTTTGCATTATCTGGCGCGAGTTTGGTGATGGATCGGAAGGCGCTTTTGGAATCCGTGTCTTTCATCGGCGCCGCATTCGTCATACGACTTGTCATCTTGACTAACGGTGGTCGGGAAACAGTCCCAGTGGTCGATGCCCGTTGCAAAAGAGCTGAGTCCGAGACCATGAACGATTCTTCATTAGCGGTCCTCGCACGCTTGTCTAGATTCCCGAACGTCATCTCATATTGACCACCTTTCAAATTTGCGTACACGGGACTAATGTTTATCCTTCGAAAGAGCTCCACAGAGACCTTGTCTGCTTGCAAAGCGAGCTCCATATCATCTGAAAGCTTGATCCCGACTTCGACGCCGTGTGCAACAAGGGTGAGATTTGAGAGGGAAAGCGTGACCCCGCGGATGACCAGCAATCCCTCTACCTCCGTGTCTATCTCTAGCGCTGGGAGGTCAAAGAATGCAATGGTGTCGTTCGCGAACTGAATGTTGGTCAGGATGCGCCGCAGAAGCCCTCGAACAACATTTGCCAATAGCGTCGATTGGAATAATCCCACAATAAGAATGAGCGGGTAGCACAAGGCCACGAAAGCACCGTGCAATAGCCATGAAGTCGACGCCACTGCATAGGCCAAGTTCAGTGTCGGTAACAACGTCCACAGGGGAACGAATGGGAGGACTCTGTATCCCTGAGACGCACCGAGCAAGATCGCGAACGTGAGAAGAGGAGCGCCCGAACTGAGCCATCTCCACGGCCACTCAAACTTGGCTAGCAGAAGAGCTGAGAATGCACCGAAGAGCAAGGGCCTCGAGATTCCGAACGCTGGTTCCTGGGGAATCGTGAAAGTGCGCTGCACCTCGGGAGTTAGAACGGATTTCGGTGCCATGGTCCACTGCGCTGGACGAACGCTCCCGCCGAACGCTCCTTTAGTCGGTGGAGAGATTGGACTCCGAATAGTTGCACATCGAGACTGCCGCCTCCTTGCTCACTGCTTAATGTGACGATATTGCGCTCTGCGCCGTCAGCCACAAGTCTTTGTCGCCCGTTGTGGCCCGGTGTTGTATAGTACATACGTCGCTGCGCCTCGCGCCTTCGCTCCCGCCCCTTCCTCCCTCCTCCGCCATATTTCGGTCCCACGTGGGTGGCTGCGATTCTGACGTCGCGGCGCTCGGCAAGAACTGACGCCCCCGAGCAATGTTCGACCCGATTTAAGTACTACTTGGGCACATATATGAACCTGGAAGCCATTAAGAAAACGTGGTTATAGGACACACAGGCACACCAGCGCGACCTGCACGTACAGATAGGGAACTATTGGACCGCTCAACGTCGGGCGCCGTGGGCGAAGTTCTGATTCTGGTTTACGCACTTCGTTCCTAACGACGTAGTTGGGAGTCATCGTCCACGGTCGCCCCCTCCCCCTCTCCCCCCCCCTCAAGTCCGAGTCGGCAGCCCTCCCGTCTATAGCTCGTCGACATCTCGTCGGTCCCGGAGCTCTCGAAGCTGTCCGATGGTCTACAGGTGCCAGTGCGCGTGGGCATGTCTCTTGTCTTCGGGTACCTCTTTGTTGGCGCGAGTGGTGGTTGCAGGATAATTGGTGGTGAGGAGGAGGGGGAATGAGGGGCGTTGCGTTCACCGCCCCCGGGGGCTAGCCGATTTGTTCCAGAACGAAATTATTGTTATTAGTATGTATGTACTACTAGCCGGTTGCCACCGACATTAGTAGCCAGGCGGGTATCCATCCACGTCCCGGACATTTAGGGGCCCCCTAGCCGCCGAGGCGTCGCGCTTTTCCCCCGCCCCCCCCGGCTCTCCCCTCAGTCATCTAGACCGAACCGGGCGGGATTTGGGCACTACTTACGGTTGGGTACCGACGTGAGGCAGCGCTGTGTGGTCTGTGTGGGAACTGAGAAAGAGAAGGTTCTGTATGTTCAATCGTTCCTTTTCCAACCGCTCCTTCCTGATCGCGCTGTTCTGTGCCGAGTAGACTAAGACGCCGGTCGTCCTCGGATTTCCTCACTAGACGCCGCTGAAGGGGATGGGCATCTCCATCTCCACCACTCTGGTCGGAGCCCAGTGACAGATCTCGTGCTGTACAAGCGGATGCCGTGGTGAGAGTCTCTTCTCACGTCGACAGCACGGATGTTGGAAATCAGCCCCGACGAGTGGAGCACGGCGCGTGCCACAACCATCACCCGGCCGTCGTTACCATCATTCCCGTTGAATCTCTCTCTTCCTCGCCGCCTCCTTCTCCTTCCTACCCGAATCCGATCCCGTGCGTTCCCTGAGGACTAGACAGCGGCGGTCTTCTCGGGGAGAAAGAGCCGTTGGTCCAAGCCACCTCGACACCAGGTTGCCGAAAATGCCTTCTCGAACGAGCGATAAGAATGGCGAGCGCGAATCCCCCCGAGTTGAGCAGAAGGAGCGACGCAGGCATCATCACCGATCAAGTCGTTCAAAGCGCATCGGGTCAAAAGATGGGTCGGAGAACGTCGGCATCGGTGGATACGAGCCTGGCAACGGCGAGGCAAGCGAAACGATAGAACCACGAATCGCGGCAGCTGTTCCAGAGCTGCTTGGACGTGGCTCACCGTCCTCACCGTTCACGAGCCGGACGAGCCTTCCTTACCCTTCATTCTCGAAGGCACACAGTCGAGAGGCTGTAAATAGCCGCGAAGACCTTGGCAAAGCGTCCGGAAAGAATTTGTTTACGCCAGACCCGACAGATTTGCAGCAGCGAGCAGCAACGGTATCGCCTACCAAACCAAATGCCCCCCCAAGCCCACCATTAACAGCTGAGTGCGACCCAGCAACACCCTCAGGAAGCAAAGAGACGTCGGGAAAGAGAAGCATCGTCAACAAGGGAGGTACTAGCGACGATATCAGGTCCCGAAAGTCCGGCAAGGTTGGTGCTCCAGAGGGATTGCGGTCTGTCGAAAAGATAGACATAGAGACTGCGTCGCTTCGGAAAGGGGAGTCTTCATCCCCTATGCGCAAGTCAAGGTCAATGACGCCGGTCAAGGGCATCCCGATGCCTGCTACCGTGAAAGACGGCTCTTCCGTGCTCTCCGGATCTCGACGTACGAGAAGCATATCGCCTGCCTCGAGTAACAGAACATCGATCGCCCCTCAACAGCCTAAGGTGCAGGCACCTTACAGCCCCGGCGAGAAAAACGCACACCATGAAGAAGCAGAAGGGCAATCACCACCCAAAACTCCTACTCCAAGAGGGACACCAGCCCCACCGTCCCATGCCACTCCCACGTATATCCAAGCTGTCAATTCGCTGGGCTCGGATGAGTCCCCCATTCCACCACCTCCGCCTCCACCACCGCCACCGCCGGTAATGTCCGGAGATGTCCCGCGTGTGGACTATCTTCTTCAACATGGAGGCCTATCTCGGCCTATTACAAAGCATTACCTCTCTGCTCCAAATGGGCAGGAGAATGATCTGTTCTTCTCAATTGGTGAATTGCCTAATCCAACCATTATGGCCAAACAGGTCGAACGATTCTTCTCACCATTCAGCTGCCTGCTTGATGATTATGACAAAGTGGTCTCCAAGAATGGCTCCATCGCAGTTGCTACCGGCTATAAGTCAATTGCTCGACGCCTCTTGAGTCGTTTAGAAGCCGTCTTCGCAAGGAACATCTCGTCTGAAGTTTGCAGCTGCGTAATATGCACCACTAATGTTGATTCCCAATCTTCTGAGATTGACACTGGTGTAAGCTGGGGGGAAGTTCTCGAATATGTCAGTGGCAGGCAGGACTTGCCGCATTGGCCTCCACTCACGCTGCATAATACCATACCTGCCCTTGGTACCTCAGCGACAGAGTTCAAAGTTCCCATGCAGAAGCTTGACATTGATGTCCCGGAAGAGTATCGCGAGCACTACATCCGTCAATCTAGGAAGACTAAGCAATCCGTGGATCGCTGGCTGGCAGGTCAGACCGACACAATCGCTCCTCCCGATGAGGCGGATGACGATACGCTTACATTTGCGGTTCTGACCCACCTCACATCAGACGAAAGGCGTGTTTTTAGCCAAATGGTCGGGCTTCCAAGCAGTCGACCACCTTCGGTAGCCCTAGGGGCGCAAAAGCCACTCAATTCTACTCCAACGAATCAAGATCTACTCTCCCAAACGGGCACAGCTATTCAAAGACTCTATCGCTTATCTAGCAAGCCTCGGTCGCCTGAATGCGCTCTCTTCCTATTGCGAAACGCCAGCCTGCATGGCGTTCTCGCTACTCTTGCAGCAATATCCGATGCAGAGTGGGACATATTGACATCTGGTCGTTTCGACGGTTTCCTCAGAAGTGGCGCAGAAGACCCGACGTCGCCTGAAGCGGGACCATCGCTACAGTCACGTGGTCCAACTCCCGCTAATCCTCGACGCCCATCTATCGGTCCAACCTCGCCTGCGACACCTGGTTTAGCAGCCACCGGTGGTCCGGTAGCAATAGACGAGGACACTGAGATCGCTACGCTCGCAGAGGTCGAACGGGAGATCTTCCTTGGTATGGAAGCCCTTGAGGACGCATTTGAAGCCTTACATACCCGTGCGGAGACTATACGACGCAAATTAAGGGAGCGAGGGGCAGGACTCGCTATGCAAGCTCAGATCCGAAAAGGAGCTGCTGCGACAGTTGTAGAAGCTCGACTCGGAACACCGGCATCTGCAAGGGGGTTTGATAGCGAAACGGACGATGGAATGGATGATGCGATGAGCGAGCTTGCTCCAGACGACTCCGCGAGCAATGTTTCTCGCTCTCGAGTTCGGAGACCGCGTCGAAGAACCGAGCGTCGTACGCCAGCACCGGTAGAGGAAGAGGAGGAGGATCGGGCAGATACTGGACGAGCAGGACAGGCTCATCAAGCACACTCACACGACCTTCACCCGCCTTCTCGAAATGCTCTAAAGAAACGATAGATAGCGCCAACCTTGAGAAGATGGTGGAAAGCACCTGTAACAATATCAAAATATTACAAAGCATGAATCGCTTCCGACTGGACTATCTCCAAGGCATTGTCATAGTGGCGGGCTCCATAATAATTCAATGCCGTGAACCCTTATAATTTTTTAATGTATGAGGGATCTCACCGGCCGAGGCTAACCCCCACTGATAACCACGCTATTAAACCACGCTATTAAAGTTCGACAGGGCTGTCCCCGCCGCTGACTTTCGGAGGGATCCATCCTGTTAAATCATGTCATCGGAAGATTCTTCAATCTGGTACCCAAAGCGATATGCAGAGTAGCGCCGCTTCAAGGTCGGAACTCAGTGCTGTGACACTGTCATGACTGACAATGGAGGGAAGAGTGAGCACAGCAAGTCGGCGAATCAGCTGATCTCGCTGACTGCAGGTGGTATTGCCGGTGGAGTCGAGGCCACTGCTACTGTAGGTGAATTTCCGAACACGCTGCAACTTCTAATAGGAGACCAGTACCCTTTTGAATTCGCCAAAACCCGGGCTCAATTGCGGCATAGTAGCCAAGCTCGGAATCCTTTCAAGGTCGTTGGGCAGGTATATCAACAGGAGGGGTTCAAAGCTCTGTATAAAGGTTGCTCGAGCCTTGTTGTGGTATGTCACCGACGGCCAGGCTGGATACAGCCAGAGTTACATACGTCGTGCAAGATTGACCACCGAATCAGGGTTAACTCGAATGACAGGGCTCCATCGCAAAAGATGCCGTTCGCTTCCTCACGTTCGACAGCATCAAGGAAGCTTTCAAGGATCCCGAGACGGGCCAGCTCTCGTCGGGGCGCTCGCTCCTTGCGGGCATGTCGGCTGGCATCGTGGCATCCATCACAGCCGTGACACCTACAGAGCGCCTGAAGACTGCGTTGATCGACGATGCGCGGAACGAGAAACGCTTCCGCTCGGCTCCGCACGCTATCAAGCTGCTCGTGCAAGAAAATGGCCTGGTTCTCGGCCTGTATCGTGGCTTTGTCGGCACCACCTTGAAGCAAGCCACGGCGACGAGCGTGCGGCTGGGGAGTTACAACATCATCAAGCAAATCGAGGAAGACATGGGTATCGCCCAGGGCACCGCGACCAATTTCATCAATGGCAGCATTGCGGGCACGATCACCGTCTACACGTCACAACCATTTGATACCCTCAAGACTCGAGGGCAAAGCGCACGAGGCGTGAACCTGGCAGAGGCATTCAAGAGCATCTTACAGGATGGTGGCATACGGGGTTTCTGGCGCGGGAGCACCATGCGACTGGGACGCGTCGTTTTCAGCGGGGGGATTTTGTTCACAACGTACGAGAAGGCGAGCGCAGCGTTGCATACCATCTACGGAAAGGCGAAGCCAGAATAGACACTGACCCCCGGGTCTCATTTAGAATTTGCCATGCATTAGTATTTTTGGAATAATGAGGGTGTGGCTATGACTAGTCTCCACCTCCAGAAGCTTCTCATTCATACCTTTCTCTGTTCCACGGGTATCGTTGCAGTTCGTACGCGGCCGTCGTGTTGTGTCTCCCGATCTCCATCCATCCATCCATCCCGAGCTCACTCTTCGCCGATTCGAGGTGTACTTTTCCCGCTCCTGCTGCTGCTCCTTCCGCCACCACGGTGCTGCTGCTGCTGCTGCTTCTCGGGCATCGGACTCGCGCTTCGCCTACTCCCGGTGTGAACGTTAGCACGCCCCCATCTGTGAGAGAGCGGTTGGGAGAGGATCTGCCTGCCCGCTCTCGTGGCAAAGGCGTGGGCGAAGACCTACGACCGGCGTTTCTCCCCCTGCTTGCGGAAGCCCTCGATGATCTTGACCATCTCCTTGCGCGCGGCGGCGGCGTCGAGGGGCACGTCGCTCAGGCCCATGCTCCGCTTCTCGCCGCGCGTCGTGACGAGGAGCCGCTCCTGCAGCAGGTACCGCATGATGCTGCACACGTACACGCCGCAGTCGCTGCCATTCCGCTGCTGCGGGCTGTCGGCGATGCTGCGGAAGCGCAGCTCGACAGTAGTGGTGGTGGTGTTGGTGGTGGTGCCGAGCAGCCGCGCCAGCTTCGCGCTCACGCGGCGGGCGTCGTGCTCGTTGGCGCCGGCCAGCGAGTCGTAGTGGAAGGCCGTGCCGTCCCGGACGCTCACCAGCAGCAGGCTCCAGTGCGAGCCGCCCTCGGGCCGGGTGGGATCGCGGCAGTCGGTGACGGGGAGGAAGACGTGCGTGGCCGCGGCGACGTCCGGCAGCGCATCGCGGAGCGTGCGCGGATCCGCCGTCTGGACGAGCAGGAAGGCCATGCTGGGCCGCAGGAGGACGACGCGGACGTCCGGGTGCCGGGCGAGCACCTCGTGCTCGAGGTACTCCTCCCAGAACGAGATGACGTTGTCGGTCAGCCAGTCGTGGTGCCGCAGCGTGCCGACGTCCTCCTTGGTGAGGAGGACGTCGTGGTAGGAGAGATACGGCTCGTCGGAGGACGCGGACGCGGACTGGCCGAACCCATCCCAGCGCCGTTTGATGCGGTCCCCGAATGCAGAGAATCCATTGGACGACGAGTCTCGCATCGCAGCGACGACCCCACCGCGTATCCGTGTCACATATAGGCTCTATTATAGATTATACTTGATGCTGGATTTGCGGTAGAAAGCGGATCCGGGAATATTTTGATGTAATATATAAACTTCCGCCACCTCCCCATAGACGATTTAATCGGCTGAGTCCAGGCAGCTACGAGGCCACATTCACTTGCTATCCACTATACCGGGTCACGTGGCATCTACAAGGGTGCCAAGTGTACGACAGATGTAGAATTTCAACTACTCCAAAGGAGTAGCACGTTGTATTGAACGCCTAAATCTATATATTTACGCGATTGATTCAATGATGGACGGAATTAGATGCCGAGTGCCTGTGCGTCTAAGAACAAGTCGATTAAACAGCCGGCTGACCACGCCTGAGTAGGGGACTACCTCTTGTCAATATAAAGTAGAGCGTTGGATCGCGGGTGACTTACAGAATCGGCACATAGAGCTCCATTCTTGTTTGTGAGCTCCGTCAATCCCGCCCAGGGACTGTGGTCGATAGCGAACTTGCAGCCCACAAGCCGCTGTGTGATGTGTAGGAATGCTTCGACCCGGGCACCGGGCTGGGTACGCTCTGCGAGAAAGAAGCGCAGCATTGCTCTCAGGAAGAACCCCGTCGGCCAAAGCCATTCAGGACCTTGGTGGTAGTTTCGACCCTTGCTCGTAGCGAAGTCGTCAGAATCTTCGGAGTTGACATAGTTGGGCCGATAGTTCAAGTCGGATGGGTCGAGTGTTGCCATCCCCATAGGCCCCAGCAGGATCTTGTCTGCGAGCCGGATGCAGCCCATCGCGCGAGTCGGACTGAAAAGGTCAGGCGCAACGGCCATCGCAACAGCAAAATTGGGCCTGAACTGATAGTCCTCAAAAGGCTTCCCGGAACGAAAGAGGTCTTTATAGATGCCCCTCCGATTGACGATCTTGCTATCCACCTCGAATTCGGAATCCTCGCTCGCTTCCACTGGTATATAGTAGCATCGTTCAAAGTTGTCCCTAATTCGGTTCGACCACTCCTTAAGAGAGATAGACCCATTGCTGGTCTCAACTGATGTGTAACGGTAAACACCATCTGAACTGATGTCAGCCAGCCACTTCAGAGCGCTATATAGTAGCCCAGTGATCTCAATCGCCGCACCGTCGCGCGGAGTACCTGGGACACCCTTGCTGCCAGCTCTTTCGCTTTCACCCATTTTGTCCATCCATGTCCCACAGTTGTGTTGATTGCCTCCGAAGATCATACCCGTCCTCCAGTCTACTTCGATCTTTATATGAAACCCTTCATTGCTCATTTGCATGTCGAGATTTGATCCAGCGTTCGCTTCTCGGAAATCCATCCCGTTGGCATGCCTCTGTAGTATCTCTTGTATAATATCTTCTACTGTAGACTCCTGCGAATATGCACGTGGGTCGGTGAACTCGAAGTTACTGTCGTCGTACGGAAGGAAACGTCGTTTGACCTTTTCCTTGAGGATGTTCACTCCGTCGGGTACGATATTTGCGTAATCTTGAATAGTCTGAAGAAAGAACCAGACGGAGTCCCGTGAGTTATATCGGGGCGCCTTGCCGCTGCTAAGGAGATTCGGTATCATGCCGTGTTTCACAACGCTGGCAAATGCAAGAATATGCTCTTTCGCCTCATCATACCTCCCGGTGCCAAGGTAGAGCCCTCTTAGAGAGATGAATATATCCCGTCCCCAGCAACGAGCCCAATCTGTGGCAAAGTGAGGTAGGCCGGCGGCTAGGCTTGGAAGACTGACGGAAGGGTAAAGCGATGCGGAGTACACAAAGCCCGTTTGTTGTATGCTTACCATCGCTAATTGCTGGAGGAATCGATTCCCGCCGCGAATGTGAGAGGAAAACAATGTCATTGCACGAGCCCATGCTGCGTTGTACGCTGTCTGGATTATCAATGCAAAATAGCGAGGTATTAAGAAGCTCGGAATTCCACGAATAGCGCCAAATCTCGAATGGAACCAGTGAATAGGGCCTGCTAGCGATGGAGACCCATCACGAGCTTGCTGTTTTTCCAGTCGGGTCGATATATAATCTAGCGCCCACTGTCCGTCTCTCAGATGATTACAGACGGGATGACCTAGATCGTTTTGGTCGATTATCGTTCGGAGCACGCTCCACCATCCTTGTAGACCCGCGTAGACCAGAGCGCCAAAGTTTGGGATGGTGTAGACGCCATCTGCGCCATTGCTCAGGTCACGTTCCTCGGCATCGCATCTGAATAAGAGTGTATTCAGATCAATCAGACTCACACTTGCGAATGCTTTGTGTGCTCCAGATGTTACGAACCGGTCCAGGCCATCGGCATGCTCCGCACGGGGAATGCTTGTTTCGAACAGCGCGATACTACCGGGCGGAAAGTGTTCTGGCAAGGTGATGGTAGTCTCCTCGGCGGCGACATTCAACTTGGGGGCCTGAAGATCCACCACTTGGCTCGGTAGACCTCGTAAATGCACCTCGTCAGCGAGGATCTCACCCTTGGCCGCCGGATCCGTGTCCACTTCTAATGACCAGCTACCGATATGTCTTGCATGCGTCCCGGCTAGGTGAACTGGGCTAAGGGTGCCACCTCCTTCGCCATATCCGGGGAATGCGGTGTGAGCGACTAGAAAGTAACCTTTCCTAGTCTTCGGATGAACGCGATGCACGGTTACGAATTCACCCTCATGGTGGATATGCGTCTCATCAAAACCTTCCATACCCATTCGAGTATGGATTCGATTCAGCACCTTCTTCACACCGCTGATACCACCGGAGCATGCGCCCATAACGACATCGGATTCAGATGCTTGGGAGGTGTAAAGGCGAGTTTCATGTACCAGGTCCACCAGTGAAGGGTAAATCTCGTCGTATCCCATAACACTACCTGTGGCGCAGTCACACATGTTCACCAATGCTGCGTTTGGTAGTGTGTCCCTTGCATCTCTCTTTTGGGCAGGTACCTCGTTGTCATGGGTGCAGTCCATAAATAGAGCATGGAGAGGGCTCTTCTTAACCTTCTTTACGCGGTTCTCGATGGATGTTGAATAGGTGCCGTTGCTCTGAGCATCCATGCCCTCATCGCTCGTAAACTCATCAACATCAAAGCTTCCAATGGGTCTACCGGCGTGGCGGTGTACAAGTCTGCTGAGTTCACCAGTGCTCCATGCTTGCATTGCTTCACGGATCAGGGCGCTGAGACCAAGACGCTTGACGAATATGTAATCAGTCTCTTCGGAACCGGTGAACAACTCTGCAAAGACAGCCAGATTAGGGCGTACTTCTCGAGCTTTTCCCAAGAGATATTCTGCAACCGCTATCGGAGTGGAGTGACAGTTGTCAATACGAAATGCCGCAAAGTATTTCGCCATCAACTGAGTATACTGCGTCATGTGCTTCCAGAGGAAAGGGTTGTCGTCAGGACCATTGCCATAGCGCAGCTTCACGCAATCACCCCATACTATGATCTCTCGCCGGAGGTACGCTTTTGAGTTAGGTCCTGCGTTATCCCGCATAGCATCAGCAGCCCACACCCAGCCATTGTTGACCAAATCCAAAGACCGAGGGCTGTGTTTCTGCGTTCTTTGGTTCCGTGGGAGCCGTGTGAAGTAAGATTCAACAAGAGGATTTGTCTTTGTGATTGGGCCAGATTTTGGCCCATGATCGTCAAGTCGCATATACTTGGCTCGATTGAAAATTTGTTCGAGAATCTCAGTGGTGTCTGTATCATACTCACGATAGAATTGGAGATTCACCTCATCCAGTATCCGAGACATTGTAGTATGAGCGAGAGATAGCGCAGGACCGCCATCTTGAGAAGCAGTGGGTGCTCCTAGCACGTTCCAGAGTAGCGTCGAGCTAGCTATGGGATCAGGATAGCGATGAAATCGCGGGCCCATGATGTTTCTCCCCGCAAAGTTGTTGGCTAAGAGAAAATCGGCTTGTTCTTTCAGGGACCATGATTTGGCAGCATCACTGCTTTTGCCGTCGAGGTACATTGTCGCAGGTGGAGAACGAATTGCTGCCCAGGCCTTGGCAGCGGCCTCCGCGGCCCATTCTACATCGATGACATAGAATTCCCACAGCTTTATCGCACCAATGACATGCATTTTGACTCCGTCCATGACGCGTGATAGGTCATCCAGCTCCCTCAAATGGGTCGGAAGCCCAAGCGCTGTAAGATCGCTGCTATACTTGAGCAATGCTGAGTCGAGTTCCAAGGCCGGCTCCAACCATGGAGCAGTCTCCAGGTTGTACCCAGCTTCTGGATGGTCTTCCAGCCAGGGGCTATTGTATGCTGTGTGATTCCAAACGACATCTGTCATACCAAGAAGTCCGTACTCTTTCTCCATAGTGGAGATCAAGTGTGCTATGTCTTTCTCTCCAGATGGGAAGCATTGAGGGTCGAACTTGAGTTGATCAAGGAGTGCGTACGGTGAATTCGACCCTCCTCTCTCCATCAAAGGCGTGAAGTGGACCATATTGTAGTTCCGCTGACTGATGCCACGTATGTGTGGTTCCCAATCAGTCGGGTAAATTCCCATGAACTTGGAGATCACGGAGAAAATGGATAGAGCCTGGACCGGCAAGGTCGTTCCTTGGATCGTCAACTTTGGCGCAACATCGATGTAATGTATAGGCGTCTTCCTAAGATGGGTGCTAGCATCGTCCTCCGTTGAGAAGCTTGGAAGCGGCATGTATGTCACATAATACGCGAAGGCGCCGGCCAAGGGGACTGGCACGTCAATCTTTAGGGTGCTATGAAAGTTTGGCTCAAGTCTGGGGGTTGTTAATCACTGGATACATTCATCTAGATGCAGCTCTTACTTGAACTCGCGGAATTTATCTCTGTTGAACGGTTTCCCGTTCTCTGGAATGTTCACCCAGAGAGTCCCTTGCCGGCATATCGAGCTTGTGCCTTCGACCTCAAATCTTAGATTGTAGGGAGGATCGCTGGGAGGGGGAAGATAGACAAAGCTATCAGGCACGCTTGGCTCTCCCGCATCATTGAGCGGTAGCAAGTAGACTTCGCTCGCCATCTTGGAGCTCGGTGAGCGTTCGCTCAACAAGCCGGATCAACGTTGGGCAGGAAAATGAGGCCGTTAGACTACGCCGCCCCTACCATCAATGCTTCACCTCAACAGCAGCGAATCGTACAGCAGTTGCATTTCTGAAAGCGATAATTGGTATTAAAGCCTGAAAGAAGTAAAATCTGGACTTTAAAGAATAAAGGAGCTTAATTCAATAGTGTACCTGCGGCAAACATATAGTCTGTTGACGTAGCTACGTCCGCTATGGCGGGGACCACGGTGGGGTTAGTCGCACGAGAGATTGACTTGGCACTCATACGCGAAACCCAGTCTTCCTTAGATAACACCGATCGTAATAAAATTACTGGCAAATGCACACTGAATCTGGTACGGTATCAAACATAATGGGTCATTCGTTGCTTTGAACGTTCATTTACGTCATATACGTGTCGCTAAGGGCTTCGTTATGTATTTGACCAAGTTGTCGAGTATATACAAAGCGACTGACAAAAGTCTACGTCCATGCAACCTCATGGAAGCAGCATTCTGTAGCTGCTCACCCTCGATACTCAGGTAGATGATCAACCCCGTCGAGGCCGTCCCATGCTCCCTGAGGATATCTTCCCGCACCCTCTGGCTGCGGCCGACCATCGCTATCGACATCAAGAGTCGGCGCGGAAGGCGCGCTCTGCCCGGCGCTTGCTTCGGGCTCGTCATCAGGTTCGCCATAATCAGGTTGACTAGTTGCTTCTAGCAGTCTGCGACGTTCTAACTCCCGCTTATCATCGGTGGCATTGGCAATCGGTTCATTCTCCGGTCCCACCCGGCCGTTCCACTGTGGGTGAGAGCACCGGGATGAAGAGGATGAGCAGGCAGGAGCATATCCGGGCATGTCATTGTCCAACGAGTAGTCGTCAAGTCCAAGACTGGTAGCAGTTGGAGCTGTGGCAGCCGATGAGGACGGTCCTGCGAAACTTGACGAGCCATCGTCTTCCGGAAAAGGAGCACTAGGTAAAAGGGCGTTTTCCGCCCTTCGTAACCGTTCCTTTTCATTTATCGTGTCGTCGAGATCAGGAGGAGGCGGACGTATTGTGCTCTGCGAGTGCCGATAAGACCGCGGTGCCAGGTCTGTGTCCTCTAGATACCCAACATCTAGCTGTAACGGAGCCGAGGGGATTGCACTGAAGCTGGATGAGGCTGGCTCTTCGACATATGGTTGACTCGGAAGTAGTCGGTCTTCGTGACGACGAATACGAGTTTTCTCATCCGCGGCATCTTCTGGCTCGGGTTGACGCGCAAGCTCTGGTACCTGAGATGTAGACCCCTGTTCAAACCGCTGGTTACTTCGGAGGCTAGTCGGTGGCTCGTTGCTGTCAAAGGGTGCGTGGGATGGCCATTCGGAAATGGAATGCTCATCGGATGGCATGTCGTGGCCATAGGTCCGCTGAGCCTCTAGCCAGGGATCTTCCACTTTCTTTAGGACTTTCCTCTTGCTATCTTTCGTTCCGACCACAATATCGAATGTACAATGGGCAATGGAATCGAGTCGCCTTACTGCAACGGTGTCGAAGATACGGCGCGGTTCGGCACTGTTGTATGTACTGAAATTCCGGCTTTCTCCCAACTCGTAGCTGGAGCCGGTGCGTGTCATGCTCAAACGTGGAAATAACCGGTCCGTTGCAGAGAGCTTGCCGCTGAGATCCATAACCACCTCCACGTGGTAAGTGAAGGCGATCAGGCCGTAAGGGACGCACGTGATACTAGGGAAAACATCGTCGGGTACCTTTACAGAGATCTTGACCTCTCCTTGCATGGTGTTCGGATTGACGACCATCGGTGCTATCGCTTGGTCAAGATCATAACGGAAATTGTGACTTTCCATATCTGGGGGGATGAATGCTCCAAATCCTTGTTGTGAACGAGACGATGAATCCGGTGTGGAAGTCTGTTGCTCCCGTCCTGTTTCGTCGGAGAAGGGATCGATCCTGGCGCGACGGTAGAGCGTTACAATGACTCCTTGCATTGCTTTGATTGGCTTCGTATGCTTCACATTGACCCTGATGGGAACAACGTCCCCGGGTAAGTACCCTTCACGGATGATGTCGACCGAGGCCGTGATGATCTTGACATCATCACTACTTGCCACGCTTTCGTGCTCGCTTGCAGCGACATTGGGAATGTATCGGGGGCCATTGGATGCGCTAAGAACGCTTGCAGCGCTTTGCTCGCTCATACTAGGGCTGCGTCGTTCGCGATTATCTTCTGCTTCGCCGCCTGCGGAGGCAATCGATTGTCGGGTGGTATCCGAGTTCCTGTCGCGCTCGTCGCCTTTGGTCGGAGCACGCGTCTTTGTTCGCTTGGAGACTGGCTTCAGGCTCACCGCGCGCTGTCTCGGTGAGTTCATGGAAGCTACGTCTAAGGTCTCTTGGAGATAGATTTTCCGTTCCTGTGCCAGAGTGGGTGCAACGGTGGTTGGTCGAGTGATGATGGTACTGAGCACGTACGAGATCGTGCCACGTTCGAACTACTTCGATTAGCAGAGGACCTTGTAGCAGGAGATCAATCTCACGTCAAGGCTACTGGGCAGAGAAGAGTCGGGGAACTTCACGCTGAAGGGAACCTGATACCGCCCCGGACCGAGGGTTCCTGCACCGCACAGCACTTGTTCCTCCTCGAATATCCTCGCATAACCACTTCCTCGCGATCGGACTCCTCTTAACCCAGGGAATGCGCTCACGGCGGACGCTTCCGCCGGAATGCCATCGCCGGGAGCCGTCGCATTCTTGTAGACCTTGACGAACCCATGCAGCTGCACCACGAGATGCGTCAGACGGACGCTCTTGTGCGCAACGAAGTTGACGTTACCGCGCACCGCTTCTCCCGGAGCGTAGATGCGGTGCGGGTCGGCGGTCTCGATGGAAAGATCGGTCAGATGTCGCGGGAGGGCGGAGAATGGCGCGGCGATACGAGAGATGAGCGCGCGCGAACGGCTCCGGTTCGGAGACCGTGATTCTCGTCTTGTCGTCGTCATTGATGCCGTAACCACAGGGGGTTTCCGTCGCTCGACTGGGCTGCCACAGATATCGGCCCCTCGATAGGTTCCGACCGACAGCGCATCGGCACAACGGGGCTGGAATCGCGCTCGATCGGAGGGCCGAAAGTCGTCGACTCTGCATATCAGGGCAATGTCATTGGGAAGACTGCCGCCGGCGCAATGGTCGGGCCTTTCGTTTGGCTTATAGAGAACGCGCAAAGCGATGGCGCAGCGTCTTCGATGCGGCGCAGCGGGGAGAGTGATGGGAGCGACAGCCGAGCAGAAAAGGATGGGGAAACAGGCGGAGCGTTCGAACAGACGACCGGCACGTCGGACGCGAGCTGCGCGGATCGAAGTGACCGGTACAGTATGAGGTTGGAGACAAGTTCGAAGCTTAAAAGTTCTGGCCCGCCTGCTGATCGGTGCTCGTCGCGCGCAGCGCGCACTTCAGTGGGCGGAACTGTTGCGTTCCAGCGAGGCGGTGACAGTCCGTTAGCAGTAGCACGCACGCACACGCACACGCACACACACACTCTCCTCCTTCCCTCCCGGCGACTCCGAAAGGGAGAGATGGGAAAAGGGGGGGGTGGGAGAGGCGGCCGGGGGAGGAGGACGCAAATGGGATCAGCATCGATAGGGCCATCGGCGGCCTCGTCAAGCCACAACGCGACCTTGCTTGCAAATCAGTCACATTTTGGCATGGAGGTGAGTGGAAGTGGAAGGTATGGCTGCGTGGTGGATGGAGAAATAAGATTAGGAATGAGTATAGGTCGATGCAGAATTACACGATTGCGCAGTCTACCCCTCTAGTCCGTTAGGAAGCCGATGTATGTGTCTCCTTCCCTCTTCTCGCCTGCTCCCCGATGCCATCTTAGAGACGCACCCTTCCCTCAAAGAGCAGCCAGGAACAACAGATACCCGATGGCCAATGCAGCTCCGCCGTAGGTCTGGAGGGCCGCTGCGCCGCTCGTCAACGATGGTTGGTCGGTGTCGTCACCACCCTCTGCTGCCGTTGAGGGGGCTAGCCAAATCTGCTCTTCTTCTTGAACGATGCTCGCCACATAAGTTTGAAGCGCTGCCGGCATTTGGGAGTACCATGTTGGCGTGGGTCCATTCTCCAGTACTTTGGCCAACTCTAGAGGGTCACGGCTTGGCTCAATGTTGTCCAGTCCCGTAGCAGTGGCTGCTACCGCGGCCCAGGACGCAAAGGCTGGCATCGAAGAGAGGCTCTCCTCATAATCTACCATACTTTGGTACCTCTGAGCCACCAGCGAGATCTGGCTTCCATCGTACAGGGCGCTTCCTGTGGGCTGAGGAGCATTTTCCATCAGGTATTGCTCTGCCTCGGCAATGCTTCGAACATAGGTTTGCAACGAAGTAGGGGCGGCTATCCACCAGCCCGGTGTCGATGGGTGAGCGCTGATCAAGTCTGATGCAAGGGTGATTGGATCGGAGTTTAAGCCCATTGAGGTGGCCAGTGCATCCATGGACGAAAAGACCGGATCACCAGAGATACTGCTTTCGTAGTATTTGATCGCTGATCGAATTTCCGCCGCGGTTTGAAACATATTCGAAGTCACAGCTGCGGTTGGGGCAGCTGTGAGGGGAATTGTTGTCCATCCAAATGTGGTAACTTGTGCGTGATTAGCTGTGGAAAGATGGAGGTGTTCGTCTTACCTGCGGCGCTCATGTTGACGGCGGAGTGATCCTTAGGAGAACGTGCTAATTGGCTGTAGGAGGGGATTCTAGGTTGCTGTGTCGATCGAAGAAGTGAAAGGAAAAGGAAATAGAAGTGGATGTGATGCTGGATGATTTGTGGATGATCAAGCCGCCTAGTAATGTCAAGATTGGAATGTTATGATAAAAGTGAAAGTTCTCGGAATGTACTGCTTGTGCAGCAGAATACATATTGTCCTGGTAGAGGGTAACCACGTACGAGGAAGGTGCATTCGGATGTCACCGCGGCTACTCTTGAGAGCCGGGATCGTAGTGTCATCGGTCACAGTATGTCTTCAAGCTTCACAAATTGCACCAGTGAGAGTTGCGCAAAAGCGTGCAAAACGTGTCTCATTCGTATAGAAATCTATGTTACGTACCTCTAGAGTTATAGAACGCAAATTTGGAATTCATACCTTCACGCGAAGTTTCCAACCCGTTGTGGCTATTCGTGCGGCCACAAGGACCAGAGTAGAGAGCATCATTGTAGTTCCACAGAAGATCTGAGCGTAGAGATATCGTCCGCCGCCTCGCTCTATGAGCGCACCGGCGATTGGGCTTCCTATTAGACATGCAAGACTCACGATCGAAAAAACCATCCCCATACGTACACCCATCTTCTTGACATCAGATGTCAAGGTGCTAAGTGCGGCTGGGAAGCAGCCTTGCAACAAACTCGCCGGCACTCCGTAGATACTCGCAAACACGAATAAGCCCACGCGATCGTGAACTGCGGTCCAGGAGTAAAGCAAGATCCCTGCAGCAAAAGCACCTGGAATCAAGAGATTAATTGGGCCGGTATATCGATCAGCAATGAAACCTGGTATGATACGACTCACAAGTCCCACACCATTCATTACAAGAAGCAGATTGATCGAATCGCCTTGTTGAAGATGCAGGACGGTTGAGCCGTACGCGCCTACATAATAAAATGCTGGGTAGATGCCTAGGAACATCAAGAATCCCCCGATTGCAAACAGAACATACGGTAGTTCTTGGAACGCGGAGACCTCAATGATAGGCCCAGCTCGGCGTGGAGGGAGACGTGAGCGTGTGAAGACGCCCGCTAAGATGGCAATGACAAGCATGACAAGACCAATTGCTCGCAAGGTCCACGCGAAGCCGATCCGAGGCAGCAAGGCTTCAACAATGCCTGGGAACACCATCCCACCGGTAGAGCTGCCTGAGGCGACGATGGCCAATGCAAACGCTCGGTTGCGAGTGAAATAGGTCGCGATGAGAGAGATGGTCGGACAGAAGAGGAGTCCATTTCCAAGTCCCGTGCATAACCCTTGCGCCAGCAGTAACTGCCAATACTCTGTGCAGAGCGAAGTCATGAATATGCCGAGAAGTTGTGCGGTGGCGCCAAGGCAATAGAAGAGCTTGAATAATCCGGCATCGGTGGCACGACCCGAAACGGTTCCTATGGCGAACAGCAGGAAGATCTGCACTGATCCGACCCAAGATATATCTGCCGGCGGACGATGGATCTTGCTGACATAGTAGGTTTGAAAGACCCCAAACGAATTGATGTAGCCCCAGGTAGCTGATGATTGAACACGCACCCGATTAGCTTCATCTAATTGCCTTCTCAGAGAAATCTTACAGAAAATGATCAAGTGTCCCATCAGCACTTGCGTCCAGGCTACCGCTCCGCCATCGGGTGCAGGAGTCAGCTCTCCTGCTTGAGAGGTTCGCGAAACGCGGCTCAAGACTTTGGTGAGCGTAGGACCAACGGGACTGGTTGTTGATGGGCCCTTCTCTGAGTCAAGAGCTGACGGAAGGTCGGCGCACCTTGAGATGTGCACGGGCGCCGTTGGCGCCTCTAGGCTGGGCTTAAGTTTTGAGAGTGCCATTGCTGATGCTGTCATATACCTACCCAGGATGTGCCGCAGCTTCGTTCTTTATACATCTTTCATTCCATTAGAGTCACACCGTGACCGCTCCAATGCTCCCCATCCCCACGCCTGAGCCATTGCCACTCGGCGACCCACCAAGGATTGCGGCGGGCCATTCCGCGTTGTGGGATCTCGGATGTGTAATCGAGGCGCCGATTATCCGAAGTCGCATTTTCGAGTCACCGTGCGGTGCGATGCGGCCAGGAGACCTGCGCGGGGGCCTCTAACGTGGTCACAGTGGAAGTCGGTGATAAGCTGTAGCTGGCGCCCTGGCTTGTTGAGAAGGATGAACCCATCTAGAGGAACTCACCGTCGCATCAAGACGCGGATGAGCGCTTCTCAAACTCTTTGATATCAGTCACGGCAAGTTGCACAGCGGGGTGATTCCCCCTTCCTTCGTTCAGGAGGCTGTGAGAGCGGCACCAACATTGCAATGCACATGTCGGTACTCGGCACGCAGAGTAAGTTTTCAACTGTCCTCGATTACATGAGATGCGCTGGGAAGTGGGAACTGCATGTGCATGGCTATCGCTTTGACTGCAGTCTTTTTCATGTGAGTCAAAGACGGCAGAGCGGCATCTCGTGCCGGCTAAGTCCCCGTGTATCTGGGAAGGACGACCCGCACTAGTACCTGGATCGCTCGCACGCCGTTCCGGTGTACAAGTACAGTGTGTTGTCGAGTGGGTGGGGGTGTGTGTCTGTCTGTCTGTGAAGGGCACGGTACCGATAAACGGAGAGAGGCCCTGTTTAGCAACGCTCGGGAGGGAAGACGGCCCGATGAGCCCGGTCATCGATCCCGATTGTCAAAAACCACCCGAAAAGAGAAGAGGCAGGGACGGTTAAGTACAGTAGCCTGGCGGTGGGGGGACGGCTCAACAAAACATGGGCTACCCGGCTACTTTAGGAACTGGGCTAGGTCGCCCCGAGCTTGGTCTTTCCGGATGGAGCTCGACAAGGCGGTATTGAGGGGGGAGATTCGTCGGAGAATTCAATAGGCGCATATTGGGCAAGACGCTAGAACTCTGACTATCGCGTTGCCGGTGTGCTGTGCCGCTGCAACGGTGCGATCTCGCTTCAGGAGGCGTGTGCCTCTTGGGCGCATGGTGCGTGCCTTTCGGGATGCTGACTCCGCTTGATAGAATGATTCGGGACGCTTCTGGAAGATGGCGGGCACGCGAGCATCGGGAAAGGTGGGGATCGTGTTGCATTTGGAATATCATGAGATTGGCTCCCTGTGACCCTAAGCTATGAAAGGCTATGACCATTATGCATCGCGGAAAACAAAAGTGGGTATATACGAAAACGGATGCACGCGTCGGACCGTCACCGTCATGCGGACGAGTCGCTCGAGGCTCCCGGCTTGCCTTGGGTGGATGGGAACGGTAGCCGCTCCTCGCGCATACCGTTCGCCGTCAGGCTGCCTTTACGCGAGGCGCCAGGGGAGAACAGGTCGCTCATCAGGCGACGACACGCCGTCTGCGAGCTAGTGATGTAGACCAACACATTCCAGAAGCCCTGCAATGGAAAGAGAAAGCTGGCGGCATAGTTGAAGGGAAAGTTGACGGGCGCTTGGGGGTTAGCCAGAGCCCACATACGATTGGCACTCGTTGGTATCCAGGTGACGAGCAACGCGATAAAGAAGAGGAATGCCACGCGAGCATATAGGAAGGCATCGGCGTTGGTCTCCCGTTCTGCGGCATCGCGAGTCAGAGTGCGCATGCGAAGAGCGGCTGGCAACGGACGGCCTTGTGGTGGTTGATTGTGGGCATCGATCTGTACTGAATACGGATCTGACTCTGGCGACTGCTTCATGTTACGTCTCGTATTCTGTTCGTGCTGATGCCGCTGGTGATAGTCATAGAGACCGTACTCGTACCGCTCTTTGTCGTCGCCATCTTTGAGTTCGCTGAGGTATGATTGTTGGTGAGGCTGTGCAGGGTAGGCAGGAAGCTCCGCTTCCATGCGCGAAGCTCGATCTTCATGGGTGATCTCAATCTCCGTGGTCACGGTGTTGGTGAAAGGGCGCTCCCTCAGGGGATTCAGGAATCCTTTCATGTTATTGCGTTTTCGGAACATCTCTTTCGCCGCCATAGCATAGACTATGAAGGCGAAAAGTATAGCCAGCCTGCATCAGGTGTTAGCACCCAGAGGCTGCGACGGGCACTGGGGATTACATACCAGACAATGCCATAAAGGAAGACAATACGGGCCCAATCCCATTTGCTAGTCACCCAGCACCAAATGATGGCGGGACCATACACCTTTCCCTGCTCTTCGTTCCAGACGAAGAGAAAGGCCAGTGCAGGAATGAAGGAGAGACCGTAACAAGCTAAGAGATACCGTATATCCAGTGCGCGCAACTGTTCGGTGTTGTAGCCACGAAAGAAGACGAGGTAAACGTTGATGGCCATGCAGAAGGCCCAGTATACATCGACACCTAGGAACATCTGCACGAGAAAAGCTTGAAACTGGCAGAGCGCCGAGGCTTGGCCACCGATTGGACCAGCTTCCGAGATGAGTGAAGCAATATTGGAGCCCATGTTGCCCCAGCTAGCAAAAAAGATGAGGCGGTTGATGGGCTTGTTGAACGAGGAATGGAAGAGATAGGTAGCGAGAACGAAGAAGATACCGAGAAGTGAGAGACACGAGTTCACACGCTCAGTCACAATCATGGCGTAGACCTGGCCATCAGTCAGGCCGGTCACGCCGCTAGTGGTATTCGTGGCCATGATGTGTGATCACTGATTGTGAGGTGAAGCCTGCAAGAGAGTGAGGGAGTCGGATCATCGAAGACCGTCCCGACTATCAAAAGACTCTCTCTCGACTCCAAGGCGTGTCCAGAGATCCCCTTGCACGTGGCTCTTTTGTAGAGACTGTGATCGGTACCAATCTCATCCGTGTGGGATACGCGCGAGGCTGGGATGGAGAGCGTGAGAGCGATCCATGTGCAGACCGCCGTATCTAATACTTCTGGGACCGTCATGGTGGTGGTGGCGCCAATCGACTCTGAGTTGCTGCGACGGCCACCACCACCACCTCCACCGCACGGGGCAGGAACCTTGACACTTTGGAAACGTGTGACCTGGTTGATGTCGGCCGGGGTTCGGGGCAAGGCGCGCTGCTTTTCGAAGATCCCCTTTGGGGTGTGGTGGGTGTTCACGAGCGACGTCTACTGTGTATGGGGGGGGGAGGGAGGGAGTGAGAGAAAGCGGGAGGGTACTTACCAGGGCCACTGCCGATCTGGGAAGTGCCAATTGATCCGCACGGGGCACGTTCAGACGGACTCCTTCTCATAGGGTGGGTGGATGGATGGATGGATGGATGGTTGGGGGGGTTATCGACGGGGTCATGGTCTTTCGATAACCCGTGGAGCCCCTCCCATCCCATCCCATCCCATCCCATCCCATCCCATCCTCTCCTCTCCTCTCTCTGTCCCCCCCCTTTCGTCAAAGGGATGAAATGGGTGAGAGGGCATCCATCCCAACCCGCAGCAGCAAGTCGCCGAGGGGGGGCCGGCCTTATTCGGCGGGGCCCGCCCTACACATTCACGGGTTTCCTGTTTCCAAATGCGTCCTCGAGATCGGACGAGGCTGCTACGGTCGATGTTTGGTCTGGGACATCCTGGCGGCATGACTTGTGGAAGCTGGGAGACGTTTGACCGAGATCCAACCCACCCTTCCTTGTACCGCCGTTGTCTCGACTACTGGCGAAGGCCACCGGAGCTTGGCCGCGCGTCGGCCTGCAGATACTGCGGGCGGGGAGGAGCGGTATACGCCCTCCCCCTGCACAGTCCTCTGCACGGGGCGGCATCTCCCCGGATCCATGGTTTTTGGGCAACTTCCAAGGGAAACGTTTTGCAGTTACTGTCCGCCTGTGCCTCGGAATGCACGCGGCATGCCGCCGCCGCAAGTGGCGAGGATGCTGGGACGATATGACGAGTCTCCGCCGGGGGGGTTGGCTGCGGGGTTGGCTGCTGAGGCTTTGATCGTGCTTGTACCTCGCCAGCCACGAGATGATGGTGGTACATTTACCCTCCTAGACGTTCGGCATGCAGATGCACTGGAGCACGGCACCCGCTCCCCCCCTCTCCCAACTCGCGACCGTCTTTGCCTCTGTTGTCCACCATTCCCCCCTTCAGTGACAGAAGGAACAACAACGGACCGCTGGCGATAGCTCAACGCCACACCGTAAACGGCAGGACCGTCCAATGTGAGGCGCTGATCGTTGCAGGTGGCCTGCCGTGGGTCACGTCACCGGGAGCGGCAGATTTCGACGCTATGTGCACGCGAAGTGCGACCGCCCCAGCAGAGATCGCCAGAGAGAGATGTACCGTGCCTACTGCATCGAGGGTTACAGGATACCCCCCGCGGCACTGCATCGCACCGATAGTCGAGACAAAGACTGCAGATAGAGCGGATTGGGCGGTCGGCATACGGCTCAAGGGTGCAGCGTGGAATCTATTTTGACGCACTGAGAGCGTGGAGATGAAGCCGATGGTGCAATGCGCTCCACATACCGCTCCCAGAGGGGGCTTTCGCTGCGCGCATCGATGAGAATCCAGGACATTGACCGCGAGGGCCTGGGAGGCAACCTTCCCGTGCGATCTCCCGTGCCATAGATAGCGCCGGCAGATGGGTTAGCCTCTAGAAACCGGGCACATTTGGTGGGATCCGCGCGGTGACGACGCACGACCAGGGCATTTACTCCTCGAACTCTAGCGGCGCGGCAGACGGTGGGGGGATAATCCCAGTCGACGTTGATCTCGACGGGGGTGTTCGTGGTTATCTCATGTCTCATCCACAATTCAACCTCCTCTCAGGGTGGCGCCGTTGCTACAGACCTCTGACGCACACCTCGCCTGGCGGGCAGGACAGGATAGAGGCGATAGCGTGCCCTCAATCGAGTGACCCCAAGCGGCGCACACCCGGGTCTGGCGCCAGTAATCGGCTCTCCGCGCCATGCTACGCAACGCGAGCTCCAGGGCACCGCAGACACTGTGAGCGGTTGAGGTCGAAAGGTGCTCACGCAAAGAATTGATTGGGTCCGAGGTCAAAGACATGGCGGATTTGCGCCTCCGCCCTTGAATGGGCTCCGAAGACATTCTTGAGGCTGATATGGATGGACCATGCAGCCCGACTGCGGGCGCTGCTGTAAGCCAGCCGGTGTAGGCTCTTGGCCCTCTCCCAGGTACGGATTGGACAGGAGGAGGGAAGGTAGCATGCAGCGAAGCACTCTACTGCACGGTACACACCCACCTACCTACGCACATGACCTCGCTCGTACGGATTAACCTTCCACCCGCACTGTGATCGTCGCCAGAGGTACGAAAGCGCGGACCTCGCACTGTTTTGGTACTCTCTGGCGCTCCGTATCTCTCTAATCTTTACCCACCCCCCGGATATAGGTGGGCAACCTGTCTCATCTCGTGCGGTGGCGAAAGCTTGGCTCTTGAATTGCTCCTGCATCTCAAACTAGTGCTTCAGCTTGGAACTAAAGGTGCAGTATAATTAACCACCAATACGGCGACGGCATGAAAATCACATGGGAAGGAGGGAGCCTGGGCACGTGCCTCATGCCCTGAAGGGGATCAGATTCAGTCAATCCACCGGGTGTACAATCGATATTGACGCTTTGAGTACATTGCAAACGGCTCCGCATTGATGTGAGTAGTCTGTCCGATTACTGCGGAACCCAGTGAACCATCAATTGGCTTAACGGAACATTCTACGAGGCAAGTCATAGCACCCAGGAGAGTAAGTCTAACTACTCGATTACATGGGTGTCGAGGCAGGATAAAGGCTTTCGACGCACTCTCTAAGTGAGAGTTGATTGGCAAGGCTGCTACGAGAGGCAGCGGTTATCTGCCAAAACCGGAGCTTGTTACACCGCTGGCTATTTTCGTGTGGACGGCGATATCTGGGAGGGATTGGTCTCCACCTGAATTGTGTTTGAGGATAGTCTTCCCTGCTGCTGATAGGGAAAAGGGAGGGTGGGTCGGATGCGCCCGACCTGATCCTTCCGGATCCGAGCCAATACCTTGTATGCTGTGGGTGGGCGATCGTTACCAAGTGGATCAGGAAAGCACAAAGGCTACCGGATAGTGTGCTCACCCTAATTTTGGAAATCCTTACAGATCGGCCTCTACGTCTCCCAAAAGCGGCAATGTCAGTGAGTTGCGGCTAGACCTCAGTGAGCACATCTGACAACACAACTTTCGTTAAGTCTCGCCGGTGCGATTCTGAGTGATAAAGATTCTGCAATGCGCCGTTTGCAGGAGGTTTGTGCATCCTACAGAAGAAGGTGTCGTAAGAAACTAGAGTGCGATTGCGAGTAGGGCAAGAAGTCTTACTCATTATTTTCTTGAGTAATATTGAAACATAGGTCTCATGAAATGGAGAGAATTCCTAGTGCGGTATTCTACAATTCGAGCAATCGAGAACTCAATGACTTTCCTAGATGAGGTAAGAAAGACATTCTTATTTTTGCAATTTATACCATGTCCTCAATACACTTCCAGCCCATTAGGTATGTTAGCCGATCTCCAATCTCTCGTGCTAGTGCAGCGACTGGGCTGCTGTCTGCTACCATATCTTTCAGGAGAGACACCGGATTCTTTTCTACCGTCGAAGTCGGCAAGTCTCTAAAGATTTCCCATGCTCTGTTTTTCTCCAGCCAGACACCTTGGTTGCATTCACACGCCATATATTTCTCAATAACAAGATCTCTCTTAAAACCTAAGGATAGTCGCACCGTAATCTTCGAATCGGACATTCTTTTCCTTAGCGTTGATGGTCGCATCCACGGCATCCAGGTTACGAGGATCCTTGATGTAGCGTGCGAGCGCTTCTTATCGGCCTGCCGACTGTTCTAATCGTTGGACCTTTGTTGATCCTCACTCAACGTAGCAGTATCGTAGAAGTTGCTGAAGAGGAGTGTGACTACACGTTGCACCTCGAGAAAAGATCTCACCCCCGATTGAAAATTTCCAGACCAGGTTGCATACCGTGAGCGGGGTCTCGAAGGATCCATGCAACGGTGTTCGATACTGCAAGCTTTCAATGGTGCAAATCCTTCAAGGTGGGTTTTGCCATTCGACGACGTAGCTGACGTGAAGACGCTACGATAAGTTCTGGACGTGAGATACGTACAGGTCGAGCCGGGCCGCTCTCTGAGATTTGGGAAGCAAGTTAACATAACCTAGAGGCGGACACGACAACACGAGGACGATGAACAAAACGACAGATGGTTGGATCGTACATTTGACTCGTCTATGGAGTATGGATCATGATGATTACGTGGCGATAGGCGCCTCTCACGCTACTCTCAGTAATGGCCGTAGCAGGCCGCATCCCGGAACCGGGGGAAGTTGGGCGTTCCCCAGCCGGTGACGGGATCCCAGCCCTTGGCGGCCGGGAAGCCGAGTCCGCCCTCCGTCGCGTTGCAGCCGATGGCCGAGCCGGAGGTGATATCGGTGAAGGTCCTGTAGCCGCGCGAGTACAGCCACGGGTTCAGGAAGCCGAGCGGCTTCTTGCCCTCGGCCAGCAGGGCGTCGTTGACGAGCGAGACGATGGCTGCAAAGCACGGCGTGGAGGCGGAGGTGCCGTCGAGCGTGCGGAGGGTGCCGTTCCACACCGTCACGTAGCGCTGGCCTTGCGCCGCGACGTCGGGGTACGCCCGGCCCTTGGGGTTGTAGAAGCCCTTGAACTTGCCGTTGAGGCTCTGGACGTAGGCGTCCACCACCTTCTTCTGATACTTGGGCGTGGGGAAATAGTCGCTGAAGCCACCACCGCTGGCAAAGCCGTTGCGGGGATCGAAAGCCACCACCTCCGGATTGAAGCCCTTGGTGGCGCCGACCGACGTCACGTAGGGGCAGCTGCTGGGGAACTCGGGCAGGAAGTAGGGCTTGCCGGTGCCATCGTTCTTGAAGCAGGTCTCGTTGTCGCCGACGCCACTATCACCCGAAGCGAAAAAGAGAGACACGCCGCGCGCACCGAGTTGAGCAAACGACTCGCACACGCGCTTGGCATAGCTCGGGGGGACGGTCTGCTCGTCATCATCGTACGACGTCGAGATCGATTGAGGCGGGTTGCGTTCGTGCAGGACGTAGTTCACCCAGTCGAGGTACGGCTCGTTCGTGTTGGTGGGGGTGAAATTGTCCGGTTTGAAGGGAGGCGAGCCACCAGTGGTGTAGGCGGTCAATGGGATCGGATACGCAATGCCGAGGATGGTCTCCGAGTCCAGATTGCCCTCCAGATCTTTGCCATTTGCGAGCTCGGTGGCATTCTCCTGACCCTGATCGTTGTTGCCACCGTTGATGACGACGACCTTGAAGTCTTGGGCAGCTTGCTCGGCTTCGGGGCGGAACTGCTTGAGGAACAATCCGGTGTCGCTACGGTTGTTGGACTCCTCCAGATAGTCGGTCAGGCCCACTTTGCTCTTACCCGGCACCTGTGCTTTGTAATTGATCGTGCCGTATAAAGTGCGGAGGCAAGTCGGCGTGACAGCGGACTCATTGCAGACCTTGCCTACATTCGGGTTGGCGTTGAGCTCCTTCATGTTGTTCACAACACCAGCGAGATTGGCAGCCTGACCGAATGCCTCGACCGGCTTGAGCGTGGATCGCTTCGTGGTGGGGCGGAAGAAGGAATTGGTTGGCGAAACCATGTCGATGTGGTCGTGCAGGTGACGCGGAAGTGACCACTCGGGCGCGCGGACCACGACCGTGCCATCTTCGTGCGTGAAGATGGAGTACTTGTTCTGGAACAAGCGCTCAGCGGCGGCGACTGGCAGGTTCACGCTGATCCAATCCTTAGCCTGGGAATAGGCAAGGTGCTGCTTTTCGATTCCATTGGCCGCGAGCCATTCGTGTACCTTGTCGAAAGACTCATCAGACGGCTTGACGAGCTCGTTGATCTCGTCCAAGGACATGTGGTCGCCATAGCGTTGATGGTCAGGATCAGAAACTGGTCACCTCGGTCAATAATGTTCGTACAAGACATATTGCCTCAATGAGGAATGCTTTGCTCACCTTCATACAGATGACGCTCGAGCTCGTCGAATTGGCCCTGCTTGATCGCAATGTCGAAGCGCATCACATGGTCGGCCGGTGCCTTGCCCATCTTAGTCCATTTGGACGGGACTGGGTGTGCCTCCTTGAGGGCATAATCCCAGAAGGCCGGCGAAGCCGCCGCCAGAGAGGCGAGGAGCGAGGTCGTGAAGAGAAGCATGGTCACCGAGGGGGAAATGAACGACTACTGCTCGTTCAAGGAGCAGTGAGGTGAAGCCAATGGAACCACAGGAGCAGATACCGCTGAAGAGAGAAGAGAGTCA
This sequence comes from Erythroxylum anguifugum, assembly GCA_027478595.1. Taxonomy (NCBI): domain Eukaryota; kingdom Viridiplantae; phylum Streptophyta; class Magnoliopsida; order Malpighiales; family Erythroxylaceae; genus Erythroxylum; species Erythroxylum anguifugum. The sequence continues at coordinate 39,273 of JANIPN010141023.1, forward strand.
GATGAACGGAGCCGGGCCCTGACACCTTTTGTAGTGATTGGTGCCATCCGTTTGCTCCCTGTAGTTCGTTCGCACTAGTTCGACTCGACAGTCGTCTGCCATCTCGCTCCTCGGTTCGATCCAGGGTTCGTGGTGCGTTCATCATTCGAGCAAAGGATGCGGAGTGGACGCAAGCTACGGTGGAGGCCTACAGCTGGTGGGTCGGTCCAATGTCACACCAGCACAGTCGACAGGACTACGCACGGACGCCACCAGCCTTCGCGTCTGCCCCCGTTTCCTTGCGTATCGCTCTCCCAACAACGGCCGCACCGAGATCCCAATCTTAAACAATTCCATTTCATTCGCGAGAATACTAGCAGAGGGGGGAGGGGTGGACAATGGAGGGGTGGTAGCCCCTGCCGCCTAAAGTACCTCGAGCTAGACCGGGTCAGGCAGGTTGGCCCAAGTAGTGCAAACGGAGATGCAAGAAAGAGGAGGAGGATGCAAGTAAGTACGCCCAGCACCCTCATCGAAGTACCCGTCTCTGTACCGGACGTAACGGTCTCCTGTAGGTACCCTCCTCCCCTCGAGGAACTCCTTTCCATCGACCGTGGCACTTCCTCGAACCCCCCTGCAAGCCACGCTGTCGTCCCTCCACCCGGCGCGGCGCAAAAGCTTCGAACGTGACCCTGTGGACTCTAATGGCAAGGAAACAAATCCAGAACATTGGAGTGCACGGATCAGCGTTTCATCGGAGAGAACGACGACGGAGCGAAGAGATGGGATGAGGCAGAGATAGGTGCAAGGGCACCAGAGAGGGCCGGTCCTTTCATCGTCAACGTGAGTCTCTCTGCGCAAGACGGTCCTGAGTTCAATGGCGGCAGATCCCAGGCAGACCAACCGCGCGCAACGACCAGGAGATGGCGAATGGCTCCTAACGGCCAGGTCGTCATCGCAATCTCACGACGCAATCCCTAGCGGCAGATACGCGATGGGGCGGGTGCCTCAACAGGGCCACCTGCCTCGCGCCGGAAAGGGGGATGGGGCCGTATTCTGGATGCAGCGAGCCGTGCGTGGGCGCGGGCTCCAATTTCCGCGGTGGCATCGCGTCTCGCAGTGGCTGAACGCTGGAAGGTGAACACGACGGGGCGGATGCGTTCGGTCGTCTGCTACGACGTGCCGCAATTGGATCTGGCCTATGCGCCTGAAATTGTCAGCGGCTGCGGACTGGCATAGCACAGTGGAAGCAGGGAGCTCTGCGGAGCTCCCTGAAGTCGCATTCTAATGGGTGTGAGTGTTGACAAGTCTCAGGCGAAGGGCATATGCGACGGCTATGGTGAATCTCGCTATGACTTGCATCACAAAGACATTGCCTGGAGCCCTCGACGACTGGCTGAGTCTACGAATGCACGACTGAGACTTCGGAGGGCCCAAAGCGGTCAGATCTCTATGGTGATGTATCGAATCCATTAAGTACTACTTTTAGACCGCCATGACGTTACCCGCAGGGCGCTTTTCATATGGCGAGGAATAATGCGATGCGTGACCCACGAATCTGTGATGCAATCGAGCGGATCTCTTCTCGTGGTAGTCGTTTCGTACGGCTGTTTATATGATCGCTGTCGATCATATGAGAATCAAGGCAATCTATCGTAAGATTGCATCCGTATCACTCTGTTCGTGAGTTTGTGATGGTCAACGTAAGGATGTCCGTGGCACCAGCTGCCTGCAGCTGGTCCATCACATTAGCAACGTCCTTCTTCGGAACCATGGAGCTGACAGCAACCCAGTTGGTTTCCTCGAGTGCGGTAACCGTGGGCGCTCTCTTCCCAGGAGTGATCTTGCAGCCCTCAGCCAGGTTCTCACGGTTGATGTTATATTGACACAGCACGTAGCTCTGGGCGTCTGATGCGTATCAAAATCTACCCACAAACACGAGGAGAAGGTACTCACGAATAACGCCAGTAATGCGACTTACGATTCGCCCGATCAGCTCTTCATTCGAGGCTTTCTGGGAACGTATCAACACTGCAGTACTCTCTAGCACTGTGTCGATATCTGTCAACCCTGCCGCTTTCATGGTCTCTCCCGACTCTGGGTTTGGTTAGATCGAGTCGTCGTAACGAGGATCCGTAACGTACCGACAAGGTCGACGATACCGTCTGCTCTTCCAAGCGGGCATGCTGCTTCGACACTCCCGCTGGCATACTTGATTCTTGTCTTGAGTTTCCGCTTCAGCGCAAAGGGATCTTGCACGAGCTCGTCATCCGATACATTGATACCCTCCAGCTTCGCAAAGTACTTCTCGGTCAATGCATCGAAGCTCGTTACCACATTCTTTCCTATCAAGTCTGCGGGCTTTTGGTAAGCGCCATCCTCGGGAACTTGCACTGCAAGTCGGCATCTTCCGAAACCGAGGTCCATCACCTCTTGAACTCCACTCTCATGGATCGCTGCTAGCGACGCCGTATACTCGTGAACGACATCGCGTCCAGTTATACCAAGATCGACTCGGCCTTCCGCCACATAGGCCGGTATCTCATCTGCGGGTAGGAATACCAATGCTATATCATGGTTTTTAACCAGGCTGATGTCTAGCCGGTTTTGTCGACGGAACTGTATATCTGATCCTGATAAGAGATCCAATGCTGCTTGCTGAAGCCGTCCCTCTAGACTCCGGTTAGTATCTGACGATGTACGGCATCACGAACAGAAACCTACTCTTCGGCACACCCAGTAGTAGCCTGCCTTGTAGACTGTGGGTGTGTTAGTGACCATAGATCTAGCGAAACGGCTGTGGTGGGAAGGGCGCACTGTGTCACGAGCTCCATAAGCGAGGATGATTCCACTCGTTCAAACAAATGTCTCTAGATCCCTTATTATAGTCCTGGATGTTCTCACAGGTCAATCCGAGCGGTCTTCGCGGGCTGCACAACAATTGGGTCTACGGACGAGCGTAAATGTAAGACAAACAAACCAATATTTATCGCTAAGTGTAATTAGAGTGCCAAAGCAACCTAGAGCCTGTCTGTCATACAAAGTTATGGGAATCTCGCACACTTATGGTCGAGGATCTCCATGACTCTGCGCTGGGTATCCTCCGATTTTCGCCGTGCAGGTTGGGCATGCCTGGGATCAACCTTCTCATTCGACACACCAGACGAAGGGGCATGATTATGTCATCCAGCCCGGCCCAGGCGCACCGTGCGCGTGAGGCGATTACCCACATACAGAAAAATAGGCGAGTGGGCCGACTCCCACCAAAATTGAGACCGGAATTATTGCATCGCAGCCGAGAAACTTCACACGAGAAAATCGCATCGGCGTCAACCTAGTGCGAACTCCCAATCTACACCAGAGAACACTCCCAACATGGACGCTGGAAAGGTGCCGGTCAAGCTGGTGAAGGTGACGAGAGTCCTCGGCCGTACCGGTACGTACTGATCCTGTCCATTTCCTTGGTCTGCCTGCATTCAAAATGCACGTCCAACTTCCGGGGTCGCAATCCTTCGCCGTAATACAGCAGCAGCAGCAGCAGCAGCAGCAGCAGCTATGCCCCGGTTGATACCACTATCCGGAGGCAGGCGTCGAGATCGTGGCCTCTCACTCCCGATTCACTATGGCATGGCGCGAACGTTGCTAATGTGTGCTTCATAGGCTCTCGAGGTGGTGTGACGCAGGTTCGCGTTGAGTTTATGGACGACACCACTCGCAGCATCATCCGTAACGTCAAGGGCCCTGGTGAGTACCTCGCTCTGCTCGTAACTGCCAAAGTAAGATTGTTGAACGAGTGCTAACGACGACATTATATAGTCCGCGAAGATGATATCCTCTGCCTACTCGAATCGGAACGTGAAGCCAGGAGATTAAGATGATGGAGTATGTGGGCTTGCTGTGGGAGGCTCGAAGATGGGATTGGTGTTCACATGGAGCATGGATGGCTTGCATTAGTCAAAGCATAAAGTGATTGAATGCAAATTTCAGAATCCCCATCATTTCCCGGTGCGAATACTATAATAACCAAACGGATAACGGTACTAGTCTACTTGGACTTGGGAGACAGCATGGACATCGCTGATCCCCGGGCTTGGTCTATTTGTGGAGGAACATAACCGATCCTCTATGGGTCAACCTGAACACGAGCCGCCTCGTCTCCAACCATGTTGAACGCCTGAATGGGGCCGATCAAAGATTTGGGCTCGGCTGACCTTTGTGATCCGACTCAATAAGGTCGGGAATCTCGCTCGCCTTGGCCTTCTCGTGGAGGATCTTCCAAACCGCGGTCATGAGGGGGAATTCATTCTCCTTCTTACGTGCAGAAAGGAAGGAGTAAACTTCATCTGCAGTTCCAATCCCCTGCAGGATCTGCCCGTTGAGTTCGGTCTTCTCGATCTCCTGTATGCTAACGCCGCGCTCCACCGCCATCTTTGAGCAGCGATAATTGCGCCCGGAATTGCAGCTGGTGATGAGATCGGCAACACCCGCAGATTCTTCGGTAAATGTCTTGCTCTCAATACCCCGGTTTTCGAAAAATGCGTGCCCAAATCTCACCATCTCCACTAGACCCACACGCATCACAGCGGCCTTGGCGTTGTCGCCCCAGCCCAAGCCCATCACGAACCCAGCAGCAAGAGCAACTACGTTTTTGAGAGCACCACACAGTGACACTGCAGTAACATCACTGACCAGCCGCACATGGAAGTATGGCCGGTGAAACAATGCCTTGAGATTTGCATGATTCAGTGGAGGGTATTCGGCTGGTAGCGCGGTTAGATGTTTGGGCCCGAGATCCTTCTGCTTTGCTTCGGGAGTACCAGTGTGATTGTCTACTGATGGTGGGTTATAAGCCACTGTGGTCTCGGAGAACTTCTCTTGAGCGACCTCCCCTGCGATGTTCGCCCCGGAAAGGGCGCCGCAGTATATGCCTAATGTTTCGGCGATTACGTCCGAGTAGAGTGAGATCTTGTCAGTGGATACCGACACACCCTTGATGCAGCTGATTGCTCGGGCATATGGGAGCGTATGCCCGACCAGATCTTTACAAATCTTGGTAATGAACTGATGAGGCAGGTTGAAGATTAGAATGGTCGAGTCTTTGACAGCATCCGTCACGGAAGGATTCGCATGCAGGTTGTGAGGCAGGTCGATGCCGGGTAAGTATTTGAAGTTCTCGTGGAACGTGTTGATGAGATGGCTCAGGTTCTGCTCCTTGCTGCTCACATCTGAATCTGCATTGTAGTGTTTCGAATCGGCCGGAATCTTGTACGGTTCTTCATACACCCACATCTCTACCTGCTTCTCAAATAAGTCGGGATGTTCAGCGGTACACTCGGCTACGATCTTGGCTATGGCAGAACCCCTGTGAGATCTGATTAGTGCTTGTCAGAACGATTGAGTGGAGTCGCATCACCAGTTGCCCGAGCCTATCACAGTGACCTTATGCTTCTTGGTGGGGGCGCTGAGGTTCGCCATCGTGGAGTTCGGCGCGGGTCAGAAGGGGCTATGCGAGCCGCCTTGATCGATTGAATGCTACAACGGAAATCGTTATCGTTCGTCAACACGAATGGGCACCTGTCGGAGTTGCAGCGAGGATGACCGGGCTGTTGAGTCGAAATCAATCAGGATCTTGGAGGAGCTATCGCTGGTGTTTGCAGCTGGTTTGAGCGCTAGACAACGGGGAGGTGACGGGGAGGACTTCCAGCTCTAGTTTGAGGGACACTCGGACTGTGGTCTTCTTAAGAGAGAGATCTTCTTGCCTCAAACTCCTTCGCACGAGCGTAGGCAAGCAGACAGATAGATAGGCAGGCAGGCAGGCAGGGCACCGAGGTCAAGAATGCACCCTGTGCACCCCACGAGAATGGGATGCAGGTCGTTGCCGAGGGGGGGACGAACGCTCGTTCCCCGCGGGGAGGGACAATGGGGGCGGCACGGTGGGGGCGGGCGGGCGAGCAGGTGTGCCTGCTAGTGGGCGGGTTAGCGGTGCCGTCATTGGCATGTGACAGCGGGTTGGCTCTGTGCTTGGGCACTTGTCCCTTCAGTTTTGCCCCTCCTAAACATGGGAAACCATCGTAGCGGTAGCGAAAGGCGGCGTTAGATGCGGAAGGATCATCCATCCATCACCTAATGGACCTCAAAAAAGCGAGCCTGGACGATGAGAGGCATGTGATTGCTCGCGGGGCCCAATGGCTCTGCACGGTGGTGACGATTCGTTCCCAAGCAATACAGAGGAGATGGCTCCACAGACGCGTGAATTTCGCCTGAACTTCACCGGAGATGTCATGCTGGGGCGACTCATCGACCAGCTCATGCCCCAACATGTTCACGAGCCATCGGAGGCGGCGATTGTGGACCGGATAAGGAAACGAGACCGAAGGTTCGTCAACTATGGGCGTGAGACACCGTGGGGAAATACTCTCGAGTTGTTCAAAAGTGCAGACTTGAATCTGATCAACCTGGAAACGGCAGCAACGACACACGCTGAGAAGTGGCCGAACAAGACATTCAACTATCGTATGCACCCGGATAACTTGCAGTCACTAAATACAGCGAAGGTCGACTACGTGTCTCTTGCCAACAACCACACGCTCGACTTTGGCAAGCCGGGTTTGCTGGAGACGGTGCAATCTGTGGACGCCGCAGGTTTCCGTTATGCAGGCGCGGGAGAAACCGCAGAGGCGGCACGACAGCCTGCAACTCTCACCCTCCCACGTATATCGTCTTCGGTCGCTGGTGAGGCGTCCACTGTGAAGGTATTCGCGGCCTCAGATCATCCAGAGGAGTGGCACCAGGTCGAAGAGTTCCATCACCTGGACTACTCGCATGGCATGAGGATGCAACTCAAAGAATATTTAGAAAGGGAGTCTTCACAGACTGATCTGAAGATCTTTAGCGTACACTGGGGTCCTAACTACTCGTGGAAGCCCGCAAAGGAGATTCACGAACTTGCACATTTCTTGATCGATGAATGTGGAATAGACATCATACATGGGCACTCCTCTCATCATGTACAAGGTGTTGAAGTCTACAAACAAGGGTTGATTATCTACGGTTGCGGTGACTTCGTGGATGACTATGCGTTGGTTCCTTCCCATCGTAACGATCTCGGCGCGGTGTGGCAGGTGACCGTCGAGGTGCGAAAGCATGATTCATTGCCTAGCTCTTCAACTACGAAGGCCTTGCGAGTGAAGAGGCTCGAAGTGTTCCCAACCCAAATTCGCGACTTTCAGGTTAATCTCTTAGACTCTAGTGAGCCTGACCATAGGTATGTGTGCGACACAGTCGCTCAACTCAGCGCGGACATGGAGACCCGAGCACACTCGGAGCGTGGCGGTGATGGTCAACTTGTATTTGAGGTGCCATAACGCATGGTCAGGCAGCCTTACCGCTGCCCAGGTTTCCGATTTCATGACCGTAGAGGTCACTTCGAGAGAGACTGCCCGTTGCTCGCCACTTTTCGAGTTCTTGATCAAAGGGGGTATCGAACTTCTGCCACTTATTCAAAGTGTCATCCGATGCGGGTTCCCACCAAACGGCTTTATCCGCTAAGAAGATGTGTTCGATTGCTTGTGGCAGACGATCTTGCTCCTCGATGGCGCGTGCTGCGACGCTGACGGCTCCGGGGCGACAGTGGTACTTCATGAAAAGCTCCATCCTGCAATTGGTACACAATTCACGCATGCCTATATCTGAATGGCTAGATGTTATAGCATTCGCCCTCCCGGGATCGAATGTGACTCGCACCCTGTCGGTGGGAAACGCTGCCCAAGCTATGAAAGGGTACTCGGTACCACGACGGCATCGCTTGCAATGGCAGTTGCTGATCAAGGAAGGCATACCGTCCGCCACGAATCGTACAGCATTGCACTTGCAACCGCCATGAAGCGATACTTCGGAAGCACCCAATGATATATGATCCGAAGTCATGATGTCTGATGACGCACTCCAAGAGTAATATAGTCAAGATCTTGCAGACCGCACTGAAGGGTGGCAGAAGCTGCTCAAGTCGCTTGCTAGTCTCTGTTGACGTCTCGATGTTATGTGCCTCACTCGAGCGCCGCGAGAATCATCTATGCTCCACGTCGTGATGACGGCGCTATTGAGGGACCTATACCCAGATGTACCGAGATCGGTTTCGGAGAATAGAAGGGAGTGGAGGGAGGAGTCTACTGCGGGACTTACCTCCCACGACCCAGAACCGCAGCGAAAGGCGTACGCTTCGCTGAATAAGAATGGAGCAGTTCTACGGCGCACCTCGAGCGCCACAACCCACCACGTGCCAGTTAAGAATCTAGCGGGCAACTACGCAAAATGAAGAAGCGTGCATGATCGCGAACGACCACTTGTGGCGGCATGGCTGGAGCGTCCGGGACGCCCCGTGTCCAGCGGTCGCCAGCTTCCATGCGAACACCTCGGTCATGCCCAGTAGAGCCTCCCCCCACTGAACCCGCGCAAGTGAAAGGCTCTCTCGGTGAGAAAGCACGCAGCCAAAGCGGACTGGCACACCTAACGGCCGCGAGCGGGCAGCTCCGGTTGGACGATGGGTCCCATGTAAGGCCCAGCACGGTTGCCAACTCCGCTGCAACGACACACATATTGCGGTGCCGGGCAGTGGATGAGGTAAGCGCAGGGGTGGGGCGGGGAGAACGGAAAAGCGCGCGAGCGGGATGTGACCCTGACGATGCCGAGGGTACATTGCCAACGTCCGGCGGTTGCAGAAAATAGTAGCTGAGCCCGGGGACAGGCACTCGTTCTCTACATGTACGGTTTAGGCACAAATTGGCACCGGCCCACTCAACCACGATGTTGCCTCTGACCGTTGAGACCGGAGGGAGGCGGAGGCGGTGGCGGACGAGGGGACTCTCGGACGAGTAACGGTCCGCATAGGGCATACGCAGGAGCTGGATATAAAGCAAGGCCAGTGACCGTTCTCCCATGATGCTCGAGGCTCCACCACAGTCTGTCTCTGTCCCGCTCCAAGCAAGAGCCACGAGCCATACTTCTGGCGCAGTTCGACAAGGAACCACCATCACTCGCGCCATGCAGTACCTTCTCCCCGTCGTCGCGGCCACTTTGGCACTGTCGAGTGCCAGCCCCATCCGGCGAGATGGCAGCGAGGATACGGCCAACGACATGCAGTCCGTTATCGACGGCAGCGCTCCCTGTGCCGCAGTCGCCGCCATCTTTGCGCGCGGTACCTTCGACAGTGGCAATGTCGGGGTGTGGGTCGGTCCGGCGTTCCTCAATGGTTTGAAGGAGAGCCTCCCCTCCGTTGCGGTGCAGGGCGTGGATGCGCAAGCATATCCCGCAGATCTCGGCGGATACTTGGAAGAGGGAGGCAGCGATGCGGGCGCGGCGTCAATGGCCCAGACGGTTGCGGACTACGCAAAGAAATGTCCCGATGCAGCCCTCGTTCTTGCGGGATGGAGTCAGGGCGCCCTGGTCGCCCACAAAGCACTCGACCAGCTCGACGACGCCACCCGGAAGCACGTTGCAGCGCTCGTCACGTTCGGCGATCCGTGGAAGCTCTTCTCCGACAGCGAGGTGCCATTGCCGGCGTCGGCCGTGCGCGCCGAGTGCATCACCGGCCTCACGCCCGACCCGCTCTGCGCCGATCTGCCCGGGGACTTCCACTTCCCCACGACGCCCGAGGAGCTACTGGCGCCGCTGACGAGCCTGCCGGGCATCGCGCAAGGGGTTGAGGAGACCAAAGCGGCCGCCAGCCTGGTGGCGCAGCTCCCCGGCCAGCTGATGGCCAGCTGGAGCGCCTTCGCGGATAACCTCCGCCCGGGCCGCTTCCAGCGCAACATGCTGACGCCCCAGCATTTCGCGTACGGCAACAGCGGCAACGCGGCAGCTGCGGCGAAGTTCGTGGCGGGGCTCGATCCGGTCAAGCAGGCGAAAGCCTGATGCTAGGACGGACGTTGCCAGAGGTTCGGCATACGTGGGCCGTTGACAGCATGCGACCTGCATCGATAGAAAACAAGGATACCACATAGACTGTACATAATGCATAGACTGGGCTCCGGTCCGTGAACATATCTGCGGCGTTCGTTACCGTATATGCCCATTGCTTGATCCGGGTGAGCGTAGGTCCAGACGTGATTGGACGTGGCTGTCACTGTCTCACACACACACACACACACATCACACGCTGCTGCTCGCTACGGAAGAAGATTTCGTCAGATGCGATTGCGATTAAGTCTTATACGTACAGGTACCTACTCGCTTACGGGTTGGATATATATATGGAAACACACACACACGCGCCCCCCCATCCCAGCGTCGTCGTCGTCGATCGATCACCGCAAGTGGCCGTCGTCCACCCCGCGCCGCCGGGGATCCACGATGCCCGGACTGCCCGCGTAGGCCGCCCCGGGCAGGGGGTCGTGGTGCGGATTGGCCCCGGCCGCGCGCAGGACGTCCGAGTAGGTGGTGGTGGGGG
>JANIPN010141721.1:0-17915 GCA_027478595.1 Erythroxylum anguifugum
AGAGAGAGAGGGGGGGGGAGAGCGGTTGGGTTTAAGGGGTTTGGGTATTGGGGGGAGATAGAAGGAGTGTTGTTGAGGACGGTTGAGAAGGGAGAGGAGGTTTTTGCGGTAATGGTTGTGGTGGTTTGGCCCAAGGTGGAGGAGGAGGACTGGAGACGAGGCTGGCTTCGAGGTTTAGCTTTTTGGTTTGAAGAAAGGATCTTTGTCGCGAGAATTGCGGCCGGTGGTGAGCCGTCACCGTGGCGTGCGAATTCACGATGCCATGTATAGAGATGAAGATGTTTGTTGCTGCTGCTGCTGCTTCGTAACGGAATAAAGTCTCGAGTTGAAGCCAGGTATGGATGGCGGTTTGGAGTGAGTGGCACGAGAAGTCGGCTGAATGCGGTATGTGCGTCCGAGTTGTGTGCCCCAACTGACCAGCACACTCACGCACCGGCACGAGGAAGATGACGATCTGCTTGGACAACGGGATTCAACCGCCCCGGGTGTGTGGGGCAATGGGGACCAGCGGAAGGAATTGGCTCTCAGATGACAGACATCAGCCAAAACTTTGTCTCCACGGTTACTGGGCACCACAGCCTTGCTCTTTGTTAGAGTCGAGACAGAATTGATTTAGCCGTGCCCGTGAAATACACCATGTTAGGTTTTTTTCACGGTGGAATTTGTCCTTGCCAGGCTGGCCATTCAATCCAGTAATATGAACTTCTAGGTGTCTCCTCTCTAGCCAGGAACGTTGTATCAGCTTTATTCTTAGTGCTTGCTTGCCCCCGCGTGTCTGCGAGTATTGCTACAGTGCCTTAGTGAGATGCAAGGAACAGGTGCTTTCTGCTCCACAGACCCCTCAACTGTCTGAGATTTCAATTGTGTTGCGGATCGGTTTGTTCCATAACTGTTTCATAATGTTGATTGATGTCGCTGTGGTTACGACTCCTAAGTAAAATCATCAGACTCTTTTAGCGATTAATATTTAATCCATTGAACTATTTATATATAGCATTTATAGACAACAAGTTTGACGATACCATCAGCCTTCCCAACAAGCTGAATTCTACCCATTTCCTTCTATGAACAACCCAACACCCAACGGGTGCATAAGAACGCCTCGCTTTTTCATGCTGATTCATATTCCCGTATTCCAAGCTGTATCCCTTAAAATTCATCAATTGTATCAGACGCTGCCACTAGACCTCTCCTCTTTCTCTTTCTCGCTGCCATTAGGCTCGATGCGAGCTCCCTCGGGGCCCACCTCGAGCTGAGGCACGCCCTCGCCACCACCGTACCTCATATCCCTGTACGCAGGCAGCAGGTCGACGAAGAAGCTGAGCACCCAGAACGTGAAGATGAGCGCAATAACCCACTCCAGCACAGCGGCCTGCTGCCTTCGATCGGTGAAAGTGCACACGCCAAAAGCGATGGCCAGCCCGACCTCGACGATGATAAAGACCAGCTTGATCCAGAAGCTGGCGCGCAGGATGCGGTGCTGGCGCACGTGGATGCCGAGGCGCTGGTACTCGGCGCAGGTGAAGATGGCGCTGATCACGTAGCCGGCGATGAACATGAGCAGGAAGCCGTTGTGCAGGCGCGAGTGCTGCAGCGTGTCGAAGATGGAGAGCAGGATGAGCCCGGCCCCGCCCGCCATGGCGAAGACTATGCCTAGGACGGAGAGCACCTTTTCCGACGTCTTTTGGTTCGGCACCAGCACGCCCCGGTGCCGCAGCCAGCGCTCCGCGATGAAGGAGGCGTTGAGGCACACGGCAGTTATGCAGGAGCCCACGATGAAGAGGGGCTTGAGGTGCGTGGCGCCGATGTCAGAGATGTACGGTATCGATTGCGTAGGGTGCTGGGCTGGGAGGTGCGGCTCTCCTTGGACCACCCACCATAGCAGCAAGCCTAGTAGAGTGCCTACGAGGTCGATGTTAGCAAGAGGGGTCCATTACAAACATTTTCAATGGGAGGATCTCGTACTTAGCCACATGGCAGCGCTGAGAAGCGGAAATATCCATACTGATATGTAGAAGTTTGCCATTATTATTGTTGTGTCTGGTATGGAGAGATTGCCGGATGTGGTTGGACCCAATGAGGGACCGGCGGACCTTGAGTTGTTTGTGACGACTATGATACCCGCAAATCACCAGTCACGGAGTCGAGAGAGCCCTTAGGAGATCGGTGAGGAGAAGAGAGAAAAGGGAAAAAAAAAAAGGAACGACTGAAGGAGTCACAAGGATATGAGGTTAAACGAGTATATTATTGTTTAAACGAGTATCCAGTCAAGGAAATGAGGCCATTGCGCGGTCTTATGGGGAGAGGCCGTTTAAGTGTAGGTGATGTTGACGCTTACGCGTTAGCTGAGTGTGGCGGCGCTCTTGGGATGTTCTTGGGTGCTTGGGAGCTTTGACTTTGAAGGCTTTTCGCTAAGACAAATAAAATTCCTGCTTCCATGACGCCAACGCAGCGGGTGATGTCACCGGAAACAGCGGACGTAAACGACCTAAAGTGCGTGAGTGCGAAAACAAAAGGGAAGGGCTGTGCATGCCATCGTGCCATCGTGCCATTGTGCGTCCGCGTTGGAGGCCCAGTTGGGAAGTCGTCGCGGCCAAGCCGCGTGCACTCGCCTCCATCGCCTCGTTCGTTGGCTCCAGTCCAATGAACATTATACGGTATCCAGAGTAAAATAGTACCCGTTCCTGCGAAATTGGCAATGAACAACCAATTTAAACCTTTGCCTATTATTATTATTACTATTATTTCTACAGATGCGCGGCCGCTGCCGAGCCGGAGATCCCAACCGACCCGGACCCGATTGCCGCTGGTCTGAGCCTTGCACACCTGCTCGTGGCGCTGCACGCAGATCGCTGTCACTTGCATATCCGGCGCTGTCCGCTGCCAGAGCGTGATTTTGTCCGGGAAGGTTCGGTCCAGGTGCTATGCTATGTGTGTGTTATGCTGAAGAATTATCTACAGCTTTTACGGATCCGTACTTTCCTTTTGAGTATAAGGGTTTTCATTGTCACGAAGCGCTTGCAGCAAAGATGCGGATCCATAAGCGCAGTAAATGCGTCAGTGGCCTTCGCGAAATGCTAAACGTTCACGAACCTTTCTGGGAAGGATTCAATCCTCCAACGAGATCGCCAATTGCGATACAATGGTGCTGAGTGCCAAGAGGGATTACAGTTACTGATTCTCTCTTTCTTTCCCAAGCTGCGAAACTACTAGAATCCTAGAATATCTTGAGTGCTTGCGTACTCGTAACCACTCGTGCGCCGTACCCGTATTACATGATCATCATTATCATCTCTGAGCCAAAACTCTATGCTCGGCTGCTTCAGCCCCCAGAAAACCGGCAATGGTCCTCTGTGCATCATCGCTCAGCTTAGCCCTCCCCGCGGCCTTCACGCCGAATAGACAGTCCCAAAGATCGTTCTTGTGGACAAGCTCTCCTCCACCCCGTCCTGTCGTAAGCATCTTCACTGCGGAAGATTCCTGGATCTCCACCGCATTTGCCTTTTCGATGTCGTCTTCGGCTATGCGCTTTGACTTCTTAGGCGAGTCCTGCTGGGCTCTGGTAATGTGTGCCATCCGGCGCTTGACCGACATGTCATATATAGCCTTCTCCACCGTCTCCTCCACGAGGTACATGTAGACATGGGTCTGGTGATGCTGCCCGATACGGTGCACGCGGGCAATAGCCTGGAGCTCCAGCGCCACGTTGATCAACGGCTCGCACAGGAAGACATGGGTGGCATTGACCAGATTCAGCCCAGACGAGTGTGCCTTGGCGTGGAGGAAGAGGCATTCCACGCTACTGTCCTTCTTGAACCGGTCGATACCTTGCTTCTTGTCGTCAATAGTGGTGAAGCCTATCTTGAAGCGCCGGAAAGCCCTAGACAAGATGTCGAGAAAGTCCCGAAATTGAGAGAAGACGATGCTTTTGGCACCGGGGTCGCTGGAGCGAAGCCAGATAATGTGTCGTGCCAGCGTGTCTATTTTCGTTCCAAACGATCCCGGCAGGTCAACGTTCTTTATTTGTGCGAGAGTCCTCTCGTTGATGCCTTTGTATAGCGATGATGTTGAGGCGCTCCCATCACTAATGTTATCGAGGCCAGATTGCGAGCTTCGTACATGGGTCTCTTCTTGAGCTGTAAGCTCTTGCGGCTTATACGTGATCTGATGGAAATCGGTCCTCGTAAGTTTCCTTTTACAGACCGGGCATGTACGGTGGCTGTTGTACCATTCCCTCAAGCAGTCCTTGCAGAATTGATGTCCACAAACGATAAGTACCCCAACCTCAATAAACTCTTGACAGATAATGCATTTCTTCGGGCTATCTTCTGAATTGCTTTCCTGCTTCAAATGTTCAAGGTATCGCTTTCTAGACTTTAAAGTATTCATCTTTGCTTCGGCGCGGGCCTCTTCTTTCGTCAAGCGGCGAAGCTCTGCCTCCATCGCAGCATCGTCCATTTCTTCTTCATATGGTGCAACTGCATCACTGATAGCCTGAAGCTGTCGATAAAAGTCCAATCTTGCATTCATTGCATCACGGAAGAGATCGATTTCCTTTTCTAGTTCTGCAACCACCTTTGACTGAGTAGTCAAATCAGGTTGAAGGCTGCCGAGAGCTTTGCTGATGACAGCAACTTCCTGATTCGCTCTTGAGGAGCTGTGTCGTTCCATGTCTGTTTTCAAACCCCTCAGCTCGAGCACGATTCCGCGAAGGTATCCAAAGGAAGGACGGGGCATCAAGGCCTGACGTTCTTCAAGTAGTTGAATCATCAGAGTAGGGGACGGACCCTGATCTGCTTTTGCTAGAGTCATAGCGATCGCCATATCTCTTTTGATCAGGCCATTTTCTTGGCCTGTCAAGAAATCGGATCTGTCCGCTATTGCTGCACGGAGAATCTCGTGGTACACATACTGCTCGTCTTGTTGTTTTGTTGAAGCTTCGTACTCGTCTCCTTGAAGCTCTGTCTCCTCTTGATCTATCAAAGGTAGCATCAGTAATTTTATCATTGCTTCCCTCCACTCTTTCAATTTCTCGGCCTGCTCGTCCATTGTTTCGGTAAGCAATGCGGCTTTATCGAGAAGGTGGCGAGATTCAATTCCTCCTGTAGACAGTTCTTGAAACTCGGGAATAGCGGTCAGTTTTCTTTTACTGATTCTTGTC
The DNA here is from genome assembly GCA_027478595.1 of Erythroxylum anguifugum. Taxonomy (NCBI): domain Eukaryota; kingdom Viridiplantae; phylum Streptophyta; class Magnoliopsida; order Malpighiales; family Erythroxylaceae; genus Erythroxylum; species Erythroxylum anguifugum. The sequence goes on from JANIPN010141721.1 coordinate 5,162, forward strand.
ATGAAAGAATTGGCCTTCAGTTGCGTTTCTGTGAGCATCTCTTTTCGCATTATCTTTGCTTTCTCGTACGTGTCTGTTTCCATCTGCTCCAGCTCCTTAAATCGCTCTGATTCTGCCTCCACCAACTTCTCATCCGTTTTTATTTGGTAGTATCCATTGGCCTCGAAGAAAGTCGCCGTATGCAATACTTCTAGAGCCCCACGTAATTTCATACGGAGAGGTCCCAATCGACTGTGCTTATTTTTGGTATCCTCATCAGAATCGCTCGATTCGTCTTCAGAAACTTCTTCTGGCTTGGCCGCCTCCTCCTCGACTGCTCTTTGATAATCTTCCCGACATTCTTTCACCGCAGTGATTGCAACTTCTACAACCTCCAACCAAAGATCCAAGGCCTCCTGCGGCTTTTTTGCGTGTTCTAAGATTTGACCTCTTCTAAGCTTCGAAGAAAGCCAAGCACGTTCTTCTTGGCGCATAGACACGTCGTTTTGCTCCATCATCACTTTTAGGACTTCAGCTACTGTACGGAGGGGGCCTTCGGACTGTCCAAGAGCGCGCCGGTTCATGGTTCCCACTTCTGCATGCAGCACTGTCTGACGAAGACGCATCAACCACATTCGCATCTTTTCAACGATAGCAGCATCATTGGGATCCCACTCGTCTGTCAAAGGTGCGCCTTCCAGACTCAGGTCGCAATCATCGCACATCTCCTGGTAGAGATTTGCGTAATGCTGCTCCTCAACTTGAGTGAACGGCATGTTGATGACATATCGATTCTGACGCGGTAATTCTAGCTCGGATTTGATACTATCTTTCGAATGTCGTAACCCGATAGTTCTCCACAGGTCCTTAAAAATGTGTCTGAATCTCGGGCTCATGAGCCGTTCGAAAAGCTGTGACGAGTACCAGTAGGGCTCGATTCTCAAGAATACTAGCAGACCGAGAAGATCTGTGGCATCTTTCCTCAGCGGAGTTCCGGACACAGCCCACGCATTCTGTCTTGGAATTTGGTTGACGACTCGAGCAGCTTGGCTGACACCACTTTCTACCATCTGACACTCATCCAGGACACAGCGCCACCAGTCGATCTGTACCAATGGACTCTTCCTTTTCTTATATTGTTTTTCGTGCCTCAAGGATCTATCTGGCTCGGATCCACTAAAGTGGATTTCTCCAGACAAGACAGAATAAGAGCAGAGAACTACATCGTATCCCATCACCCGTTTGATCATCTCTTCGTCATCAGCCTTCTTCATACTTTTCACCCCTTCATAAATCATGACTTTCAGGCCAGGCGCGTGGGTTTGAATCTCTTCGAGCCACTGCTGTTGTATCGAGAGGGGGGAAACGATTAGAGTAGCTCCTGACTTAACCAGAGAGTCGTCAGGTTCTTCCTTCACCGGTGAATGCTCTCTTTGATGAAGTAAAATTAACGAAACCGTTTCCACAGTCTTACCAAGGCCGGTCTCTTCCGCTATCAATCCACCCCTCACTTCCGTATGCGGACCCTCCACAACGTACTCACGGCTTGTGACAAGTCCCAGCCAGGGGTTAACATAGATGGGATTCCCATCGAGACCTTTAATACAAGAAAAGCCGTGTTTGCTTTGGGGGCCGGCAGGTTGCATCAGCTTGCCTTTGAGATCCACGCCTTCTCTATTCAGCATCCATGCAACTGTACGTTTCTGGAATGGGTAGAGTTTTGATGTGAGTCCCTCGACTGTGATTTCTGAAGCAAGAACCGCATCCTGTCCAGTCTTTGGAGGTACAAACACACTTTCGTAGAAGTCTCGAGGTGACCATTTCTCGGGTGTTGCTGGCCTGTTGTCAGGGAAAAGGAGCTCAAGTAGATTGTCGCTGTTATGATCCCTTGTATACTCGCCCATATTTCTCGCATCTCTCCATTGCATTTGTATTTCAACAAAATACTTAACGGTACCTGTGGACGAATACGACCGCTTGAGCGAGTACAAACACCTTGCAAACTTACTCTTGTTGAAACTACTCGCAACGCGGCAAGACTGAGCAAGAATTTCTCGCGCCTTGACTGGAGTATCGGGGTCAAGATTCAGCCCGGAGATAGTCTTGAAAGGCTTTTCTGTCTCAATCAATATATAATCATAGGACATTTCATCACTTTTCCTGCGGTTGAAAGGCGGGCCGGAGGAAGGAGCTCTCATGTAAACTTGACGGGAAGTTGGCACTACATCCGATTTACTAGGGAGCATCACATTTTCTTCGGAGTAATCGAGATCAATGGTAAGAGACGCAAGCGTGATAGCATCCTTCCAGAGTTCCTCAAAAGTTGCCCGGGCCTCTTCCTGCTGCTTCGAAATTTTGCGACGTTTCACCGGACGTTGAGTCGTTGGGCTCTCGTCGTTGGAGCTCACGCTGTCATCATCTAAGTTATCGAGATAGTTTCTAATCTCAGTCTTATCTGCGCAAAATAAGTTCCATCTCCTAAATAGCTCGGGAAGACTCACCCGAGCAGCTGGCTGCTATTCTTGCTTGATATGCCTCCATTATCAACAGGGCTAACGCATGCATTAACTAGTCATCGGAACTATCGTAGTTCTGCCATTTTACATCACGGGTAATCAAACCAGAAAGTGTGGGTAACAACAAGAGTATTCCAACAACTACCATATGAAGGATCCAAACGAAGAGTTTGCGAGGAAGAAAGAGTGTGGAAAGAAGAGGAGGAGAGGGAGGGAAGAGGTGGTTAAAAGAGGAATGGTCGGAGTTAGGCGAGTCAGCTTCCTTGCCGCGCCACAGGTTCCATATGTCGGGGGGTCTTGGCGTGACTGCGGAATTGCTGTCTTGCATCAGGCAGTCGCCCTTGGCACATGTTTATCGTCCCCCAACAGAGAGACCCCGGGCCTTGAGTCAATGCGCTGAATAGTCCATATATTGCGTTGTAGAGTGAACTTTATATTCATTGAGCGCTTGAGAAGCGCTTGGCATATGATGTTGGACACAACAAAATTAGTTACCAGACTTTAGCCTTGTTATTAATTTAATCTATCATTTGTCGTTATATAGATACATTGATTATACCGCAATCCAGGTCTATTTTCACTCACAGCATAATCATCACGCCAAGTGCTCCCGCCATCAAAGCCGCTGCACTCCAGGTGAACACGCCTGCGCTGCCCACAGCAATAGGTGAATTTTCAGCCATTCCGGTGCTGTTGGCTGCAGGTCCAACGCCAATTGCGCTCGCAACTATATCACCCACGCTGTCTGTGAAAATGCCAAGTATTTCGTCGCTAGCAGCTGCAGGTACATCTGCATTCGTTCCGCTTCCAACGTCTCCGTCAACGTTCGAACTATCTCCTAGTCCAGCGCTAACACTTGGAGCTGCCGCGGAGTCTTCCGGTGGGCTAGTTTGTGATTCCTCTCCTGGTGAGAGTGACCCAGACCCAGATCCAGACCCAGATCCAGATCCAGATTCAGAGTCTGACCCCGGAGCACCGGTATCTGGTGCTCCTTGTGTCGGTTGATCCGGATTAGCTGGGTTGTCTCCAGTGTCCGAATCAGAGTCCGGGTTTGCCGCAGGAGGTTGCTGAGGCTGACCAGACTGACTAGGCTGCGAAGGAGCACCACCAGTAGGGTCTGCTGGGGGCGCAGACTGGGAGCCCTCGTCTGGAGGGAGTGGCCGAGTGGTCGGGAACTGAGAACCCCCGTCTGAAGGTAGAGGTCGAGTGGTTGGTCGAACAAGTGTGAGCGAAGAGGAAGATGTTGTAGGAGTAGGAGTTCCCGCAGGTATCGTCGAGATAGGCAGGGCTGGAATGCTCGTGGTGGGGCGGGGGGGAGCTGAAGTCGGCCGAACTAGGCTTTGCTGGGGCATAAGAGCCACGGGTGGATCATGAACATTGTGCGAAGAGCCGACACACGTTGCCCATGCAGGCTGAAGCTGGGTTGCTTCGTGTGGGACAGATATCGATGGGCGACACCTGTCGCCAACGAACTCCCTTCCTTCGATGGTTTTCGTTGTGAAATATTGGCCATAAGTCGCATTTTCACAACCGTTGAAATCGCTGTAAGTTACAGCAACCGGATACGTATACCAATCTGCTCCAGGGGCGTCTCTCGGAAGTAACATAGTCGTTAAACCTTCGCTAACGGGTATGGTGGTTGGTGGACCGATGAATGTTCCAACCTGTCCACACAGATCATCTCCCTTCAAGTACTGCAACCGCACCGCAGGAGTAGGAGCAGTAAGAATCGTCCCGTCTCCTATATCCATCGTAGTTGCAACTCCAGAAGGAAGGGGATCGGGCCAATAGTATACCTCAACTTCTCCGCTTCTAACATAACAGACTCCACAACAGGCGGGCGCTCGTGCGAACTGTGGGTATGCCGTAAATTGAGCAGGGTCGGCATAAGTATAGTATTCCGTCGTCGTGCCGATTTCTTCTGGCCCACTATCTCCATAGGTTGACATAACGACGCTGGTAACTGATGTGGTGGATCCATAGGACCATGAACTCCAGTCGCCGAGTAGGGACGTCACACAGTACTCAAATTGACAACCTGAAATTTCTTGGAATTGAGCACTAGCGAGTGATTTTTCCTGTTCATAACCAGAAAGAGTTGTGGGAACACTTGGAGGAGCCGTAATACCTGCAAGAATCAGTACTATAATAAGGAAAGACTATCAGGCTCTAATTGTACGTACCGGAAACGTTAAAGTAGCAGGAAGAGGCAGCGTTCACACTGGCTACATGGCTAGCAGCCAATAGCAAAGCGCCACCGACAGCACGAAACTTCACAGGCATGTTAGCGATCAATATGGAATCTCTGTCCTCGATCTTTCCAATGAAGATTGGCAGAAGGGTAAAGCTTGACGGCACAGAGACATATTTGTAGGGAATACTATGTAGAACAGTCATTAAGCCTAAAGTTCTAGAAGCCCGAAATATTGTCTTCCAACAAAACATCCCTACCAATTCGGCACTGGCGATGTCCTATTGGCACAGATGCCTCCATACAGGTGCACGTTTTCGACGGTACGCCCGCTAACATGCCGCCTCGTGGAATAAGGGTACTAGCTTTGCCCTGAGACTCCATAATGGCATCAATAAACCCGGTCTGTAGGGCTTGATAGGACGTAAAATGCTTAGACAGGGCCAATTGTCTTAGGCTAGGGCAGTTTTCGGGGGCGAGACTATCCACTTTGCCTGAGAGCACACTCAGGAGTATCCGAGAATACGCTTTGTTGGCGCAAATAGTGGGGGCGAAATCGTTCAGCCTTGCTTCGCGGGTTGTCCAGCGTCCCTAAAAACAGGCAATTGCCGCTTCTTTCACAAGGAGTGAAGTGTTCAATTCACGATCTGGTCCTACAGCAGAATCAGCTTTGTGATATCAAATGACACATCATTGGCGTGGTGTATTTGTAGCTTAATCAAAGCCCAGCGACTTACACAGCGCGTTCTAAATTACAAATGCACTTCTCTTGTTCCTGCAGATTAAGCTGCCGATGTGTAAGACGGTCCACCGTCAAACATTAGGGACCGACCCACCGACCTTCGTGCGCTGGTGGTCTGTGGAAGGTTCGGCAGGGGAGTTTCCGCCCCAAAAGCTCCACTGATATCTCCACCAGCCGCACCAATAACCAGGCCTAGGTAGGCCCTAGGGTATCCTATACTCTACTTCTTTCTTCATGTGCTGTCTCCCTAAGGCTATCGCCCACTTTGGTACTCGTACAAGCTCCAAAGGTCTGATCTGTTCATCCAAGTAATAGAAAGCCAGTAGTCTTGGGATTGAGAGGCTCCAGGAATAGCAGTCCAACCGTTCAATTGAATAATGCTTCATAGGGTTTTGATATTACTTGTAACAGAAGTTACTAACTAATAATTAACCATTATCCCTTCTCTCGTCCCAGCCGTAAACTATTAACGCCGGCATCATTCTATCGTCAACGTTTAACATCAACAATCTTTGACACTCTACTACGGGTACCTCTACATGTCAGCTTTACGCTTTACCCCGACCCTGTTCAATCGCAACGCTCGTCGGCTTCTCCTCTAGTAATCGTGCTTTCGAAGGACGCGTCAACGACTTACCGCTTGAGGTCTTGGCAACGGACATTGGGCTCAGGGTTGCTCTTGACTTTTATTAATATTGACAAAAATAAACTTTCTACGATATCTCGCGTACTCGTAACAGATATTTTTCACTCCTTAGCACCGTATCTTACTGGTCTGATTACAACAACCCGGCAGTCCATTCCTCCCAAGCATCTAATAGGCGTCCAGAAAATTCAGATGGTGTACTACATCAGGTTCCTGAAACCTCCTGCGCCTGTCGGCGCCGAACATAGGGGAAGTGTTGCTATCAAAACGGTTGTGACAATCACTACAGATCTCGGGGACAGCTTTTACAGTACCACCTTAGCCTTGAAGGCTCGCGTAATGCAGACAAACGGAGACGGGTTCAGCTCCGTATCTACTAGAGATATTACGTGGCAAGGAGGTGCCCGTGCTTTGCCAATAGAATTCAGTGTTCGCTGTACTCAGAGCCCATGTTGGTTCAAATTGCATGTTTCCGGACCCTTCAAGGAAGATGAAAGCCCACTGGGCGTCGCATCTATTCCAGAGATTATGGAGGCATGGAGCGATAATTTCCAAGTCACACACGGCAGCACACCATCTCGGATGGTATGCAGATTGCTCAACTTGAACCCTTTTTCCAACTTGAGAATCTGGGAAGAAACTGGCGAAAGCATAGCTCGGCACGTGTGGTGAGTCGACTCGATCAGCGATGTACAACTTCCTAACTCTCCAAAGGGACGCAGGCCTCGGGATGATCGCACTCATGAGATGCCGATTAATGTCATCTGCAAAAGCTGTTGACCCCGCAGATCGCTCCTTGTTGGACCATGTGTTAGGAAAGGGGCGTTGCAGGCTTAATGTCATCGAGTTGGGAAGTGGTTGTGGCCTTGTAGGAATTGCTTTAGCACAGATGCGCCCAAACACCTCGATACTTTTGACCGACATGATCGATGCGATGCCTACTCTCGAACGTAATGCGGGCGAGGCAGACTGTGCTAGCGATGCATCGTTACAGAGGTGTGTCTTGGATTGGAACGAAGCATTACCCTGCGCCGCTAAGAAAAGCTTCGACCTAATACTCATCTCTGATTGTACTTACAACCAGGACAGCGCGCCTGCGTTGGTCAGAACCATCACATCTCTTGTTGAGCATTCACGCGATGCCATTGTACTCGTCTCCATGAAAGTGCGTCATGCCAGCGAGGCCGTCTTCTTCGATTTAATGACGGACGCTAGGTTCGGACAGGTCCAACACGACACGATATCACTTCCTGACCGCTCTAGAGAGCTTACTGGTCAGGCTACAGAATCTATCGAAGTGTATGCGTTTCGAAGAGAGAACGGCGATGCAGATTCTTCCCTGCTCTTCTAATAGGAGTCGGGAGGGAGACAACTCCGGTCCACCTCTGCAAGCCCCAATCCATCGTCTCGTCAGAGTGCTTTAGCTCGCGATAAAATGAGGATGCCACTTATGCTGGCCGCTTCAGTAGATGCACAGACTAATGTTACTGCGCAGACCGACAAAAAAATGATTATCGAACATCCCGAGCAGCACCAGTCATCGCTCACGGGTACGCCAAAAATAGTGACCGTAAGAGCCAGTATTCTAACTTGTTACTGTGACGGTAGTTGCTAGTAGCGGATGGCAAGCGCACGGTCAAGCAAAAACTCAATCTCTGTGCAGCTTATTCGGACATGCGCCGTCGCTTTCGCCCCCTTCTACTTTCTTCTTCTCTCCGACAGTGAATGTTCGACAGATGCAAGCCAACTAATCCAGGCAGCCACAGCGAGCCACAACCGAGGACTTCCTGGCGCCCGTTCGGCGGAAGCCATGGAGATGGTTTAGCGATAACTATTTCCGCAGTGAGTGGCTTGCGTCGGCATGGCGATACAGCTGCTCAAGGATCGTTCTCCACGTTGTGGGCGTTTTTGAAATGGAGGGTGCCGGCCGGCAGTGAGTGATTGATCGAGCACTCTCCGAAAGCCCCTTTTTTTTTTGACTCATTGGGTAATTGGTCAGTTGCCCTAATAAACTCGTATGTGCATGTTGTCATATTGGACTCAGCGAGGAACGAGAGAACGGACAGTCAAATTTGGAACGCCTTGCTTTTCCAGTGCCTCCTGCCCTGCCCTGGTGGTGGGATGGTCGGGAGAACGGTGCCGCAGGTAGGCAGGAGGATTTGCCGTTGAACTGGCCTGACTAGAAGCCCCGTAGGCCGCAGGATGGCAGTCCATCGGCGTTTGAGAGGAGTCAGAAATTGGGCGGCCAGCTGGCTACGGCCGCGAAGAAGCTGCAATGTGAATGTAGTGCACGCACCATCGGCCGGTCGCATGAGATTTGGAGTAGCGGACCTGCGGTGTGGCAGGTTCCTGTGAGTTGGAGGCGGTCAACACGAATATCTGCCTTGTTCTATTGGTCGCCAGTTTCGTTACAGGAGCCAGACGAAGCATCGAAGCTGTTGCCCCTCGTGGACAGTGGGCGCGGGCCGGAAAACGAGGGGGGAAATAGGGATTTTTGGATTTTTAGCGCAAAACACAAGATTCGTCATAGGGCAAAAATGGTTGCTGCGGCTCGACTGTTCCTTCACAGCCCTGGAGGTTCACACACGCTGAGAGCTTGGAGCCCTAGAGAGCCACAGAGCCCTAGATCTGGCATCTCCATAAAATCCCTCACCGTCCACAGCAGCTTCATCTGTTAACAACAACAGCTGCTACAACAACATCACCTGCGTCCTCCCGTATCCAATTTTAAGCAAACGCGCGCTGTCTACAGAAGCCTCACGAGCTTAAGTAGACTCATCCTCGCTCATCCTCTTCGACTTCTTCACTACAGAAGCTTCCGTCTTTTGCCCATCTTCTTTGTGTGGCGAGTCGGACAAGCAACAGCCCGAGGGCCAAGTCACACACCCACACACACTCACACGAACACAAAATTCTGCCTTACTTGCCTCAAATTCACAATTCGGCTCACCAACTCTTCAACCAGCTCTCCTCCCAAGATTTTTCCACTCGACCACACCAAGGCGTCTACAAACCCCGTCCCCAGCCTGACATTGTCGTCCAGAGAGCTACAGCTTCTTGTGCCTGAGGTCGCCTCCAAACACGCCCCTGAATTTATAAAACCCCCCCTACCGCATAGGAAGTCCCTTGTGGTTCTTCCTCTTCCTGAGGGAGAGTCCAGGAGACCTGGTCGCCAGAGCATCGCAGCGGACGCTTACAAGCCTCCCTAACCGGAACTCTCTGCGAATTCTCAACACCAATTTCTAGTTTCTACCCGAAGCCTCCTGCACTGGAATGGCACCATCCGCTATCGAAACTACCACCACCGAACAATACGTACCCATTTTTCACAATGAGTCAGTATTGAACAAGTACGACCGTGTTGGTCATGGCATGCAGGATGCCAAGCAGATGATTCAGAATGCGCTCAGAGAGCGTGTCAGCCGCATCGACACGGACGTGTGCGAGGCTGGTGAAGAGGATGCATTCTTCGTTGCCGATATGGGTGAAGTGTACCGCCAGCACCTTCGCTGGAAGCTGAACCTCCCCAGAGTCAAACCCCACTATGGTATGTTCTACTTAATATCATTTGCAGTCCTGCAGCCTGCTAACAGCATCCAGCCGTCAAATGCAACCCAGACCCCGAAGTTATTCGGCTTCTTGCTGCTCTAGGGACTGGTTTCGACTGTGCCTCCAAGGCTGAAATTGACCAGGTCCTCAAGACTGGTGTCGATCCTACCAGGATCATTTACGCCCAACCTTGCAAGACTAAATCTTACATCCGCCACGCTGCCAAGCAGGGTGTCCGACAGATGACTTTCGACAATGCTGATGAGCTCCACAAGATTAAGGAACTCTTTCCGGACGCTGAGCTGTACCTCAGGATTCTCACCGATGATTCTTCCAGCCTTTGTCGTCTGAGCCTCAAGTTTGGAGCTTCACTAGACATCACTCAGGACCTTCTAGCACTTGCTAAGAGCCTTGATCTCAAAGTCGTCGGCGTCAGCTTCCACGTCGGATCCGGTGCTTCTGATCCTCAGAGCTTTGTCAAGGCTGTCCAGGATTCGCGGGCTGTGTTTGACCAGGCAGCCACTTTGGGTTACGATTTGCACACTCTCGATGTTGGAGGAGGATTTACCGGAGAGCTCTTCGAGGAGATGGCTGGTCCACTCAGCGATGCTCTCGACTATTACTTTCCCCCTAATGTTCGTATCATTGGAGAACCCGGTCGTTACTTTGTAGCCAACGCCTATACCTTGGCTTGCAACGTGATCGCACGCAGGGACATCGACGACCCCGCAACTGGCGAGAAGAGCTACATGCTGTACCTGAACGATGGCGTCTATGGAAACTTCAGCTCCATCATTTTCGACCATCAACACCCCGTTCCGCAGATCCTTTCTGCCCAGGGCATGCCTAGCTACAAACAGACCTCCTACTCCTTGTGGGGTCCCACTTGCGACGGAATCGACCGCATCACCGAATGCTCCGTCTTCAATCGCCTGCTCGATGTAGGCGACTGGTTGTTCTTTGAGGACATGGGCGCTTACACCAAGTGCTCTGCCACCCGCTTCAACGGCTTCAACGACAACCACGATACGATTTACATCTCCAGCGAGCCTGGAGCTTCGGCCATCCTGAACTACTAGGGTCTGGATTTGCCTTGTGAATAAACTACCTAGACCATTTTTTTTGTGTTTTGAAGGAGATGTGAGGAGTATATAGCCGAAAATAAATAGGTGAAGCTAGGAATTAGCTAGCACCTCGGGTCGGAGCCTTTGCTGATATGTTGTTATTTGGAATTTTATAGACTTAATAGATCGTTCTGCCTTTTTTCGCAAAACCGCTATCTGTGCTCCTGTTGTTGGTGACACCAATTTGTATGATCAACGATCTTTCATGTAACAATGCGCTATTGTGCGACCTGTTTGTGTTTCCTTTGTGTCACCCATCGGTTGTTAAGGTTTCGATGGGGTGAAGATTAGCTCCACTAAAAATGAAACATCAATGATCATTTACGCAGGTTAAAAAGCTTGATATCGCATCGCCCGCAGTGTCGGTAAACCACTGTGCATCTTAACTTTTTTTTCCCCTTTTCTAATCTAAATAAATCGCTCTGTGCCAAGACCCAGCGTTTGGATGCCGGGACCCACAGCAGATTGCACATTTCACATAGGACAATAGTTGAATGCTTCACAAGCCGTGCCAATTCAGAGTAGTAGAACTCCATATTTTAGGTACATGTATTGTGTGTGTGTATTTAGAAACTTATGTATCAACACTTTTTTGTAGTCTCATTTTCAAAGGCCACGCACGCTTCATGGAAAAAACCCGGCGCCGTCGAAAAGTAGAGCCCGCTAGATAGGAGGAAATAACATTCCAGAGAAGGAAAAACAAACAAACGAACAAATGCTATCATCGCCATGTTGTCATCCCCCTCGCTCATTTCGCCTTGCGCTTCTTCCCCTTCTTCCCAGACGTCGCACCGGACTTCTCGTACGCGTCCTCGTCCTGCACGTTGACAAACCCGTCGAGCTCGTCGGCACTCTCTCCCTTCCCCTTCTTCGACGTCTTGCCCGATGAATCCCCAGTGGCAACGGTGATAGAAGGTAGCGTATCGTCCTTGCTCTTCTTCCCACCTCCGCTCAGTTTCTCCTTCACCTTGCCCACAAGCCAAATCGGAAGGCGCACCACGACCGTCTGCCGGAAGGTCGGCGGTTGCTCCTCGTCCGGGTCGAGCAGGTACAGCTGCGCGTCGCCATCCTCGTCTTCTTCCTCGAGGAACACATTCCCTGCACTATCCACAACGAGGACCTTCCCGTTCTCCGCCTGCACACGCTTTTTTGCGCCGGGCACCGGTCCGTCGGCCGCCGCAGCAGTACCGTTACCCGCGTCGTCGGTCCTGGGCGTACTCGTCCCGCTGCCATTCTTCGCAGCCCGACGGCTGGCCTTCTTGCCCTTGTCCGCCTTCTCTTGCGCGCGTCTCTCCCGCCTGTTCATGGGCGCCACGGCACCCTCTGGTTCCGGTTCCACGGCCGAACTGGCCGCCGCTGCATCACCCGCCGAGTCGATACCCGGGACGCCGGCCGCAGACGAAGCATCGCCCCAGGCCAGCGTGCGCGCCTGGCGGATGTAGCGGTGAACGAAGTCCTTGCGGCGGCGGTGGCCGAGGACCAGGACGCCGTAGTGCACGGCGCCGCCCGCGAAGAGGAACAGGCCCGTGAGCACCGTGCCCAGCCCGGGGCGGAAGCGCGAGTAGTAGTAGTCGGCGCCGCGCCAGGCGGGGAAGCCATTGGCAAGGAAGTGGTCGTAGCGGGCGCGGCCGCTGCCGCGCAGGATGTTGGCGATGAGCCCCAGGCGCGTGAAGCGCTCGCTGGCCGCCTTGGTGGCCTTCTGGATCTCGCGCTGCGAGGGGGGTTTGGAGACGTAGTTGGTCGGCTTGGCTCCCGCCGCGCGGGCTTTGGATGCGGTCTTTTTGGCGGCGCGCGAGGCCTTGGAGGCTGAGGTGGCGTGCTCGGCGAGGAAGGACTGCTTGGCTTTGTCCGGGTGGAGGAGCTTCGACTTCTTGCGGTAGGCCTTGTTGATTTCGTCTTGGGTGGCAGTTGGGGGGATGGAGAGGAATTCTATGAGGAGGGGGAAAAGAGAGCGTGTTAGCAAGATGGGATAGTTTCTGTGACTTTGATTTGAGGTCGGAGGGGAGA